>CM075819.1:30743125-30764467 GCA_037975025.1 Excoecaria agallocha
ATAATTTCAATCATATACCTTTACCCACATATATAACTATCATTATATCCTGTTTATTAGATTCTACCGAATCATCACACTTCAATCTAACCATATCATGAATAGGATATCAGCATTGGCCAACACTCCAAAGCTTCTTATGATAACAACTATAATCACCTGTAGCCCAGAAATGGCTAAACCTAAGCTCTGATACCACTAATTGTAGCACCCTTATCCTTTAACCAATATATATCACTTTATCTTTCTCATTACGCAAGTTTAACAGTGCAACTTAAATATAAACCAACTATACAGAGAACATTTATTCAAACTTAATACATAAGAGTGCTATACTATTAAAACTTTTCAATATACATTAAAGTGTCTTTACAAAATACAACAACCGATTAACATCTTTACATACAATATCTCTAATACCACAAAATATTTACTATATACAAAAAGCCCAAAATAAAAGTTTATAATAGTCTCTCTCGATGACTTGAGTTGGCCATCCTGCAGCATATATCACCTCAAAAACCTACACGGATGAAACACCCGTTCTAAGCTATAAAGCTTAATGGGGAACTAAAATCTTGATAAACGACCACTCACAGTGATCGTTAACAATGCACACATCATGCCTCAATTATAACAAAAATTTATTTCAAGAAATGAATAAAATTCAACATTCATATCAACTTATGAAAATCATAAAATTCAATGGTAACATTTACATTGATGCTTCTTTCACCATGTATAATAATGTAAGCTATATCTTAACTATATTTTTGCTCCAATTATACACACTATACACTATAATATCAATTAGCTATTATAAACTCTATCACATAAGACCATGAATTCATTAGATCATAACTACTAATAATTCATCCAATAATGCTTAATTAGACTTTAATAATGTATAATTGCCCTTGAATTCTACTTGGGCCTATTTAGGGTCCTTACATGAACTATTCAAGAAGCATAACATGTGTTAGTCTTTCTGAATTAACAATGTCCTATCTTGTGAACTCTATGACTAGGGATATTTAGATATTATCACATTTGCATGCAATAGACATCTCACATCATGAATACTTTCATCATTGCCTTTGCACTGTATTTATAATATCTAGGACTTCATTTATTAATTTAACATTTACAAACTCATGTATTTAAACATAGCATTAATAAATGAATGATGCCTTTTATTAAGAATATGAGTTCATACGTATGAAATACATCCCCATTACATAGGCTCTAGGGTATATTCTCTAAAAATGGAGATGGAAAAAGATAGGACGGTGCCACTCATTGCAAGGAGACCATTTTCTAAATATGGCAAAAGCATTGATAAATGTTCATGGTCAAAAGGTCACCTTACATTTCAACAATGAAGAATTTGTGGTGGATATCAACAAATTGCAAAAACATCCATCAAGTGATTTGGAAGAATCAATCTATTTCATGGATAAGGTGGATGATGTGTAGAAAAGACTCAAGAAAAAGTGTTGCTAAATTATCCATTAAATTTGAGCTTGATGCATTCTTTGGAAAATGAAGAGTTAGATGGAGTGGAGCACAAATTGATAGTAGTTATAGAGAAGGACTGTGAAAAAGAGGAACCAAAGCAAGAGAGGACCACTTTAAAAAAGGGAGATTCCAAATTTAAACTTAAGCCCCTTCCTCCTTATTTAAAGTACGTCTTTTTAAAGCATGAAGAAAAGCCAGTAATTATCTCTTCTTTGTTGTCAAGTTTTTAAAGAGGAGACGCTGCTCGAGGTGCTAAAGAAGCACAAAGGAGTGATAGGATGGGAGATGATGAATCTGAAGGGTATCAACCTAAGCTACTACACTCACCGAATTCCTATAAAGGAAGAATGCAAATCGGTAGCTCAACCCCAAAGAAGGCACAATTGAGCTATGCAGGAAGTTATGAAGAAAAAGGTACTCAAATTGCTCGATTCAGGTATAATCTACCAAATCTCTGATAGTAAATGGGTTAGCCCTTGTACAAAGTGTCCCTAAGAAGGGGGGAATGATGGTGGTTAGGAATGAACTTGATGAACTCATTCCAACTCGTACAGTTACTGGTTGGAGAGTATGCATAGACTATAGGAGACTGAACCATGCCACTAAAAAAGATCATTTCCCATTGCCATTTATTGACCAGATGTTAGAGAGGCTAGCAGGAAATGGGTTTTTATTGTTTCTTAGATGGGTATTTGGGATATTTGCAAATCCCCAGACCCCTAGAAGATCAGGAAAAAAATGACCTTTATCTATCCTTATGGTACATTTGCCTATAAGAGAATGCCCTTCGGACTATGTAATGCATCGGCTACATTTTTTGCGATGTATGATGGCAATTTTTCATGCCTTTATAGAAAAATTTATGGAGGTATTTATGGACGATTTCACCATTTATGGGCTAGATTTTGAGAGCTATTTAAGGCATCTCAATTTGGTGTTAGGTAGGTGTGAAAAACCCAACTTAATACTAAATTGGGAGAAGTGACACTTTATGGTTGAATGGGGCATTGTATTAGGGCACAAAATTTTTAAGAAGGGGATTGAAGTAGACAAGGCCAAGGTACAAGTTATAGAGAGACTCCCACCACCAACTAATGTTAAGGGAGTTAGGAGTTTTTTTAGGTCATGCAGGTTTTTAACGTAGGTTTTATAAAGGATTTTTCAAAAATTGCTAAGCCTTTATCCAACTTGCTCATGAAAAATGCTTCTTTTGAATTCACTAACGAATGTTTGTTGGCAATTGAATTGTTGAAGCAAAGGCTTATTTCAGTTTCGGTGATCATATCTCTGGATTGGAATTTGCCCTTTGAGCTAATGTGTGATGCGTGTGATTTTGCAGTGGGAGTAGTACTTGGACAAAGGTTTGAAAAGATATTTTTTTTAATTTATTATGCGAGCTATACATTGACAAAAACCCAAGTTAACTATACCAAAACCGAGAAGGAACTCCTAGCCATTTTGTTTGCTTTTGAGAAGTTTAGATCATATTTGCTAGGTGCAAAAATTATGGTGTGGTTTGACCATACGACGCTAAGACACTTCTTTGCCAATAAAGAGTCCAAGCCAAGATTGATAAGATGGGTGCTCCTTTTACGAGAATTTGACTTGGAGATCAAAGACAAGAAGGGAGCAGAGAACCATATGGTGGATCATTTGTCCAGATTGGAGCATGACCATATTGAAAAAGGAAGATTCTAGATTTATTTCTGGATAAGTATATTTGTCCCTTGTTTGTTTACGAAGTTTCAAAGCCTTGGTTTGCTAATATTGCTAATTTTCTCGTATGAGCTTTTATGACGAGAGACTTCACATGGTAACAAAGGAAGAAGCTGAAGGCTGATGCGAAGCACTACATATGGGATGATCCTTATCTTTTTCAACTTTATGCTAACCAAGTGCTAAGAAGGTGCATTATGAATAAAGAGCAAGGGGAGATTATCCGAGCCTATCATAGTAGAAAAGCCGATGGGCATCATGCACCTAATAAAATGGTATCAAAAATTCTTTCCTCTAGATTTTATTGGCCCATTATATTCGATGATGTATAATTGTTTATTCAATCTTGTGATCGATGTTAAAGGGTGGGGAATATATCTAAGAGAGATGAGATGCCCTTAACCAATGTGCTTAAGGTAGAGTTATTTGATTTATGGGGGATAGATTTTATAAGGCCTTTTTTGGTCTCTTATAGGTTTGAGTACATCCTTATGGCAATAGACTATACGAGTAAGTGGGTCGAAGTTGTAGCCACTAGGACGTGTGATGCAAAAGTTGTCCTAGAATTCTTAAGGAGGAACATATTCACCCATTACGGAGCCCCAAGAGCTATCATTAGTGATGGTGGGAAACACTTTATTAATCACCAATTCAAAGCCTTATTGAAGAAATTTGCAGTGAGGCACAAAATCACTACCCCCTATCATGCCCAAGCCAATGGTCAAGTTGAGGTGTCTAACCGGGAGTTGAAAGCTATTTTAGAGAAAATAGTTAATGCATCTAGAAAGGATTGGTAACTTAAACTAGATGAAGCCTTGTGGGCTACCAAGTTTCTGAATTTTGATCTTGAGAATGCAGGAAAGTGTAAGTCTTTGTAGCTAAATTAATTGGAAGAACTCAGATTTTAGGCCTATGAACATGCCAAGAAGTACAAGGACAACACGAAGAAATGGCATGATCGTAGAGTAGCCAAGAAAGAATTTGTGCCCGGAATGAAGGTGCTCTTGTATGACAGCAGATTGAGGTTATTTCCCGGGAAATTGAAATCAAGGTGGAAATGGGCCTTTTGAGGTTGTAGAGGCCTATAGCTATGGAGTAGTAACCACTAAACATCCGGGAAAAGGTCATGGTTGTAAATTCAAAGTCAATGGTCATCGATTGAAGCCATATTTTGATTCCAAGTTTGAGGCTGCATTAGTGACCCTCACCTTAGAAGATGACCTGTGAAAGCTAACAAAGTCGAGCTGGCAACTTGTTAAACCTAGAACACTTTCTTACCTTTGAACTCGATTGCTTTTCTCTTTTTTTTTTAGTTTGCTTTCAAGTTCTTATGAGTTTAGATGTCTAAGGTTGTTAAATTTCATCTAAAAAATTGGTTATGCTTGTTAGAGTGGAAAATTTTCTGAATTTCTGCTTAGGAGAGGGAGAAATTTAAGTGTAAAAAGTGCAAACTTGTCTTAGCTGTGGTTAAGACTAATTAGTCCCAGCCATGGCCCTTCACTATTCATGAGGCAGAATGTGTTCACGGTTGAGACCTTAGTGTTCCAACCATGCCCAAAAGAGAGGGAATTTTGAATGTTAATGGTGCATGGCCGAGACCATTTGGTCCTAGTCGTGCCCATATGTGTGTTTGGAGTCCAAAAATTAGGCACAGCTGAGACCAACATGTCCCAGTCGTGTCTATTTTAAAATTTCTGTAGTGATTTCATTAGTCGAGGCTGAGACTATTTGGTCCCAGCCGTGGCTTGTTGTTTAATTTTGAGTCCAGAAGGGGAGCACGACTGAGACTGATTTGTCCCAATTGTGCCTTTCACTTTACCAAAATGGGGAGTTTTGATTTTATGCAGGTCATGACTGAGAAAAATTTATCCTAACCGTGCCCAATAGGGTTCCCATCATGGCTATCTATAAATAGCATGAAAATTTGCACCTCTTCACTTCTTTTTTTTCAGTTTCCTTTGTTCTTTCTTCAAAAATCCGGGCCCCTTCTCTTATTTTCTCTCTTCCTCTTGCATTCTTCACTCCCTTGCATCAAGAACCAAGTAAGTTCTCTCTTCTTTTCTTTTTATTTTGGTTTAATTCCTCTTTTGTTTTACATTTTTAGATGATTTACTTGCTTAATTATTAAGTTATGAGGTAGAGATTTATGTTAAATTTACATATTTTCTCCATATTTAGGGTTTGTTTTATTGAATTTTGTGTTCCCATTTTCATTTGTCTTGATTTTGGGCTTGGTTGTAGTATTTAGCATATACTCTTTGCATTTTAGGCTTACAAGTTGTTTATTTGTTTTTTATTGCAAAAATTAAACCTTGCCCACCTACTGTTTGATGAAATGCCTAAAAGAATTGAGACATGATTTTCTCCTTAGTTATTTTGTTCCATTTTCATCATATTGCCTAATAACCATGCCTTTGAAGTGTTAAATGTGTATTTATGCTTGATAATTAGTAGAAAAGTCTAATGTAGGTGTTTGGTGAATTGATATTTTAAGACCCTTTTTATAGTTGTTATTTATTCCTTTTTTTGTTTTTGCTTGTAATTCTAGTTAATCTCATGCATGATTTTGTTTACTATATAAAAATTATACTTTGTCAATGTTCATTTGTGTGGTTAAACATTGTAGTTCTATGTTGTTTCCATCTTTTGTGTGCATGTTGTTGATGCATGTTTTTAAGTTGTTCATTTTTGTTTGCATATGCACTATTCATGCATTTTGTGTCAATTGCACCCAAGTATATAGGCTGAAATGATTCAACCTATGGGCTACCGGTTTCCAAAGGATGACTCGGTCATCATGGTTGAGTATCACGTACTTGGTACAATTTTTCCTTTGGTTTTCATTTTGTTTGTTTGTTTGTTAGTTTGTTTGTCTATTTAGTTTTTGTTGTAGTTTCTCTTTGCCATTTTCTTATCTAGTTTTTGCTTCTTTTTAGTGCATTGTTTGGTGTTGTTTTGAACTTTCTTTTTAGTGCTTTTATCTTTTGTTGACTGTTCTTATAAGAGAAATGGCACCCAAGCATACTCGTACTGAACTTGGATCATCCTTTGTTGCCCCTTAAGCATCCTTCACGGCCAAGGTACCATTATGGGTTCCAAAAGAATTCCAAGATTGGTGGACTCTCTTCAACAAACAGGAGTATCTAGCCACCCCTCGCTTGGACATGGATTTGATGGCGAAATTAGGCTTCCAAAATGAGCTAGACAGGTTGATCGATAGTGTACGGTGGAGAGTTTTCATTAAGAGAAAGGAGAAGGTTTATCCTCATTTGGTCTGAGATTTCTTAACCACCATCAAATTTAGACTAGGACAGAAGGCCATACTGACCCAGGCACTGTGAGTTTTTGGTTAGATGGCCTTTCTTATCAAATGTCATTCAATGCTTTCTATGACCTACTGGGGTTTAATCAACACGCTAATAAGGACATTCTTGATCTCAACAAGCAAGTATGGATGGAAATTTATGATCCTGAGGACCCCACCGTCTTCAATCCTAAGAACACCAAGGCCCATCATTTGAGAGATCACCCTATGAGGATCATGCATTGCTACTTGGCCTTGGCATTCTTCAATCACCTCGGAGGGCCAAGAAATGTTAATGCAAATGAGGCCACCATTTTCTATGTTATGCAACATGGAATCCGATTAAATGGAGCTTCATTCATTGCTCAAAAAGTTTTAGACTTGCTCATTTTCACAAAAAGGGATTCAAAGTTTGCACTTAGAGGTTTTATAACACTTTGGCTCATTTTCACAGGCATTTCGAAAAACCCCTTGGCCATTGATCACAAAATGCTTAGAAACATGGCAGTCCTTATCGATGATGCTCGCTTTCCAGGGCAAGGGCATTTGGTGGTTTCAAATAGAGCCTTATATAGGGATGTTGTGTACAAAAGAGCTATAGAATTGGAACGAGTTGGATCTGGTACAATCACCTTATCCAATGAGCAATACACTGTTATTAATAACCAGTTTGATGATATTACTTAGTGGATGGATTTCAGTTTCAATTCAATCACACAGCATATGGATGATATTACCACTACTCTTGGGACATTACAATCCCACTTTGACAGCAGTTTCCACCTCCACCGCCCCATTCATCAGATTGATAATGATTTTAGGGACTTTTCCTCAATCCATCATTCTATTTTGATTCTCTTTTGCTTTTTGCTGGGGACAGCAAAATTTTAAGTGTGGGGTGAGGGTTTGACGATGAAGAACAATCAATTTAGTTTTCATTGTTTTAATTGTTTATTTGTAGTTGTTGTTTTTACTGTGGGATGTTATTAGTTGTTTTATAACTTAAGTTTAATTTTAGTTAAAGTAGCTTTTAGTATGATTTTCTTTTCAATATTTTTGAATTCCTTATCCATTAGTAAGTTTATGCATGTTGCCTTGTTTCTTTTTTCAAGTTTATTTACTATTTTATCCTTTCCATTTTAAATTTTGGTTAAGATAATTGCGTTTAGGAGTTGTTAATTACTTTTGTTGTTAGCCTAAACTTGGCAGTTAATCTTGGAATGATTCAATTTGAACTTAAATTTTGAACTGCTTGTTTAGGAGGTCTAAGTAGCCAGAGATTAGTAGCATTGTTAAGTAAAGTTTCTCTTTTGAATTGATCTCGATTAATTACATATCGTCCAATTTCTAACTTAATGAGAACAGTAAGCTAAGTTTTGTGAAACTAATGAAAAAACCAGTGAGTGAAAGCATCTGAGCGAAGGAATTTTGGAATAGCTAGAACCTTCCTCATCACCTTTTGAAATGAACATTCAACTCAGGCAAGATTAGGACATGACCTCGGTAGCCTTTCTTTGGTAGCCAATTTTTAAATGACTTTTGACCTACCCTTGGTAAATTTTACCATTGTTAGCCCCTTTGAACTTCATTGATATGCTAAAAGCGTACTATCTATTTTTTTGGTGCACCAATGCTGAACCATATAACCTAAATGCCTTTGTCTGTCCCACTTTGGAATTGGCCACTCTAGGTTGGGGAATGAAATTTGCATATTGGGTTTAATTCAAAGTTGCTTATCAGTCAAAAAGTAAAGGAAAGTTGAAAATTTTAAGAGTTTGTGAGCTTAAATTTTTGAAAAATTATGAGACATGGATGATAAGGATTATTGCTTTTGGTACTCCCCTTAGTAATTGAATAATTTTACTATTCACTGTTAAAAAAATAAGAAAAGAAATAAAAAAATATAGGGATAGGCTACAAAAATGCCATTTAATACTGCAAAAAATATGTGTGGGGTATCTAGCATTTGAGGAGAGAATCAATTAGTTGAGCTAGGAGATTTTAGCTCTTATTCCTTGAGATTTTGAGAACTCACATCCTAAAATTCATCTTCCTAATTGATAGTAAGAGGGCATCAATTTTGAAGACTTGTTTTTCTTAAGAAGGTTAGGTGGTATTTGTTTTGGGTAGTGTGGCTAATTCTATCTTGCTGACTTTTTCAATTTTCTTGAAGCCAATACCTTCACCTTATTACAACCTTAATGTAAGACCTGGTGATCCTATTTTGTCCTGAGTTGTTTCGTAGAGATGACCCTTGTGGTTCAAATGCTAAAGGAGACGCCTATGGCTGTTTCGAGTTTCAAGTGCGAAATCGACATATTTTTCTGTTGTTTCATTGCTGGAGTTCACTGGTAGTTTTGGTTTTGAAAAGATATAAATCTGTTTTGGCCTAGCACACACACAAAAGAAATTGTTCGATATATATCAGTTTAAGTCTTTTTAATTGAGTTCTTTATCTGATTGTCTTCTGCTGAGTGTTGCTCTAGCCTCTCTGAATTTTCGTGTTCTAAATTAGAGTTTAAGTTTTCAAGATTGTGGATGATTCATTTGCTCGAGGGCAAGCAAAAGGTTAAATGTGGGGTAGTTGATAACTTTGATTTTAATGTTTGTTTTTAGGTAAATTTTGTGTGTTTTAGTCTCTCGTCTTGCATATTTTTTGTGTTTTTAGTGTTAAAATGTTATTGTCTTGTTTGATTTAGTTATTTTGATAAGTTTTAAGTTTTCTTGGTGATTAATGGTGTTAATTTGAATTTTGTACAGAAAATTTGGCTAAGGCACTACTGAGATAATTTTTCCCAACCATGCCCCTTGCACAAGCTCATAACTCACTGTTTCACCATAGGTCGCGGCTAAGACTATTTGGTCCCAGCCGTGGCCAATGCAACTTATGAAGGTCTTTTGATCCAGAAGGAAGCCGTGGCTGAGAAAAATGTTTCCCAGCCGTGGCTAAAGCAAAGTACTGCCCTGTCTTTTCATGACTCGACTGAGACAAAACTATCCCAGCCGTGGCCTCCTGGATACCAGTATAAAAGCTGTAAAGTTATCTATTTTAAAGGAGATATTTTTAGGGTTTCGTGTATAGGACATTTTTTTAGAGAAAAAAAAATGCAGTTTTACATCTGAAGAGCTTTTCTTACATAGTTTTATAGTTTTACTTGTAAAAATCACTCTTTTAGTTTAGTTTTACTTCAAGAATACAAGAATAGCTTCAAATTTTAGTTTAGCTTACTTTAAGTTACAATTTTCAATCAAAAAATAGTTTGGAGAAGGAGAGAATGAGCAGCATCAGCTTTAATCTTTAACTTCAATCTTTAACTTCAAATGGGTTTTATAGTTTCTTTCTTTACTTTACTTGTCTTTTACATTATGGATTGTGATTTTTTTTTTGTTTGGGGGATCTTTGAATCCCCTACTCACAATGTGAATATTGAACCTATTTTAATTTATACATGAATGAATAGTCTATTTCACTGTTGCTTATTTGTATCTCATGATTTTTCAATCTATTAAGTCATTTTCCATGTATGGATGAATGGTTCTTATAATGTCTTGATTGGTATTGTGCTTAGTAGATTGGATGCTGTGAATGATTTTCCTCAGTTTTTCTATCATGAATATTGTCTATTTTGGATAGCTATGGTGTTAGAGAGTATGCCCTAGAGCCCATGTAAAAGGGATGAATTTCATATGTATGAATTTATATTTTTAATAAAAGGCATTATTCATTTATTAATGTTATGTTTAAATACATGAGTTTGTAAATCTTAAATTAATAAACAAAGTCCTTGATATTATAAACACAGTGCAAAGGCAATCATGAAAGTGTTCATAATATGAGGTGTCTATTGCATGCAAATGTGTTAATATCTAAATATCCCTAGTTATAGAATTAACAAGATAGGACATTGTTAATGCGGACAGACTAGTACAAGTTATGCTTCCTGAATGGTTCAAGCAGTGGTTCTCATAACTGTGATTATAGAAGATAATCAAAGCTAACATGTGGATGCTTGTTAGAAGAACAAGTTCATTGGAGACCTGCAAAGAGAATCCTCACATGGATATTAAATCTATGTCAGTGAGAAATCTCTTCATAGTAGTTGTGCAAGTATCTTTGGACTTGAGATCACCAAAGTTATCTTAAGTAGCAAATGGTATATTTTGACTCCATAACTGATTATTTCCAACTAGGAGTGAATATAGTTAAGAGATTGTGTATATCATGACCTACTTAAAGATAGTTGAGTGATTGACAAAGGATTCACCATCCCAGATTTAATAAGGGAAGTCATCTGGCATGATTCTATAATTGCCTTGTTCAAATAATCTTTGGCCAGAGTAAAATGCCAAGATGGATAGAGATCCATGAAGGGCATTTTGGGAACAATGGTTAATTGAATAGAACATACATAATTAGATTTATATGAGTTGACATAAATCCATACTCAGAATCTAATTGAGATAAGAGTGGTGGAAGGAGTAATTGCACGGTAACTGTTCTATGGAAGGGTATAGTCAAACCACTTGACTTTCCTGATATTTGGGTAGTCATGATGCCTAGCTAGAGGCCAATCATGATTTGTATAATAGTGTATCAAGAATATCAATAGGGATTGATAAAATGATTTAAAGAAGTTTAAATCATGTGAGATTTGAATAGAACTCACAATTACATATTATACTGCCAATATGGACAGGAACCCAATAGGTTACACACATATAGAGAAAAAGGATAAAATGGTAAAATGACAAGGATAATAATATTTGATATTATTATGGGCGTAGAGAAGTGAATAAGATAATAATTAATTAAAGAGTTTAACTAATTATGATCAAGTAAAATTGTTCGCATAACTTTTTTGAAATGTTCTGTAAAATTGGACCTAATTGAAATAATGTATTTTATAATTGATTTTTATTGAAGTATAAGTGTTATAGGGCTGATATAATAATTAATAGGTCCATTGGAGGAATTATAAAGGCCCAAAGAAGTGAAGTTGGCATAGAAGCCCTCTAGAAGAAGGGCCACACGCCAACTCCAAAAAAAAGGCCTTAGAGGCCTAATTCTTGGACCAAAATAAATTAAATATGTTACATAAGTATTGTGGAGCCTACATATTTAATTTTGTTGGATTTGGAATTCATTTGGGTAATTAAATCCAAGTATATGTACATAGGGCCTAGTTTGTAGGTTTTGTGCATTGTCTTTTATGAAAGGGCTTAAATTAGATTTAATTGAGCCAAAATAATTATAATTAATTATAGAAGCCCAATTAATAATTCTACAGTAATTTTAAAGTGCCCAATCCCATTATGAAGTTAGATGTTTTAACCTAACTATAAAAATCCAAGAGATGTGGAATTAGGGTTAAGTGTGAAGAATTAAGAAAACACTCTCTCTCTTTTCTCTCAACCCTAGCCGCCACCTTCCCTAGCTAGCATCTAGGGAATTTGGCCAGCCTTTGTTCCTTCCAATTGTTGGTTCTTTCAATCCTTCTCTAGTGTGGATTACTTATTGGAGGTGTTCGATTTTGGACACTGTGGTTTATGACAACCCGATGAGAAGTAAAATCAACTGTTCAACAAAAATCAAAGGTAATTTTTCTTATTCTCATTAATATGTATATTGTAAATTCATAGCAAGATCAGATATATTGGTTAAAAATTTTAAATTCCGCTTATTTATGAGATGCAAGCAACCGATACTTCCCAACATGGTATCAGAGCCTCAGTTTTGCCATGAATATACAATTCTATATTTTTTCTGCGAAATAAGTTTTATTTTTGAGTTATTTATTTCATGAACTTTAAAATATCATATTTTATTGTTCATGAATGAGAAATATTGATTTCTGGATATATGTGCGATCAAATAAATAAAACGAAAACAAAAACGATTCTTTTGAGAAAGGGATCATGATTTTGGCATGAATGCTTTTAATTTTAGTGGCTGTTCTAAATTAATTTTTTATAGATCTACTCTAAGATAATTTTGATGATAATGTATGTGTTTAATATTTGATATTAAGCCATAGGATCAAACGAAATTAAAATCGAACAAGTTTTGCATGAAAACTAGTTTAGTCGATGTTGATATGTCCTTTATGTGTTCTTGTTTAGAACGACTTTTAATCTTCTAAATGTGATATATCTGATATATTAAAGTTTTTTAATTAATTGGATTAATTAAAATGGGCCTTAAATTAATTGAATTAATTTTAATTCATTAAAACCACTTAATGGGCTTAATTATGTTTACGAACTTGGTTTAAATTAGTGAATGACTTGGTGGGCCCAAAGAGCTTATTTAAATTAAATATTATAAACTATAATTAAGTTAATTAATGGATTTTAAGGGCTAGAGTGGGCTTGGCTCATTCCAAAAGGCATAAATGGTCCAATAAATACAAAACTAGTTTGTGTGTGAACACATTTAGGGTTTAATTTAGTAGGTTTCAGCCTACCCTTTATCTAAAGCCCAAAATTGATTATTTTAATTATTTAATATGATTAATGAATTAAATAATCAATTAATAATTAATTAATAATCAATTGTATTGATTATTAAGGCAAGAACACATGCATGCAAAAGGGTTTCCTAAAATGGAAGTTTCCAAAATGAAAAAGTTTCCTAATTGATCACATTATTAAAATAACTCAAAGGCATGTTTAAAGAGTTGAAACAAAGTTAGTAATCCATTATATGTTTTACTTTATGCATTATAAATGCATATAAGGGTGTATGATTGGCATGATGGATAGTTTTGGACAAGGCCCAATGTGATTGAGCATTATGCATGTTTTGGCCCAATGAGGACTTTCATGTTCCGACCACTTGTTTTTGGTTTGTATTTCTTTTTCAAATTGTAATATGTAATTAGATTACTTAGATTAGAATTAGAGATAGAGATGGAGATCACTATCAAGGAGCAAGATGGGCTGGATGGAGATCCAACAAGCTTGAAGATAATGTAATTATTTTTTACTTGTTTGAATCATGCATACTACCTAGGTGTGACCTTTTGATTTCCCTTTTGGCTCGGGGAAATCAATGTAGTAAAGTCCACAACTATACCATATTTGTATCCTTATATTTATGTGATAGATATAGGATGCATACCAATGTATGCAAACCATGTATGATCAGACTTAATTAACTAAAACCCTCAAACAAATACTAAGGTATATAAGCCTTCCATTAATTTGAGGAAAACCAGAGTTCTTTATAGTGTGGGTTGTTGACCACAGTCAAGCTCACATTATATCGAATATGTTCAAATCTAATTAAATGGGTCATCTTAGCTAGCCCATTAGTTTGTTGACTACAATCAAGGCTAATGGTTCTAAAGGCAAGATTAGGGAATGCATATATGATATGCATGTATCAAGAGTTGATAACCTAATGATCCAATAGTTATATAGAGACACAATTGGTATAGAGATACCTATCTTTCAAGGGTATGGAGCTTGGCTTATTGACCACAGTCAAGGTCAAATTACATATCAAGGATTGGATATTGGCCCACTAAGAAAACCATTGGGTTTTCTCGGATTATATAGTGAGGGCTATTAATTCTCAATAAAATAGTGGGAGTAAATGGATTAATTGAAGACCTAATTAATGCATACATATATATAAACATACTCTCATATGTTTTCTTTTTCACATCTAAGTCATCATCATGAGCACATCAAACATTAATATACGATCAATTTTGGATAATAAGCTGGTTGGCAGCAACTATTCTGACTGGATCAGGCAAGTGAGAATTGTTCTCAGAGCTGAAAAGATCCATTATGTCTTGGATAAAGATCCACGACCACTTCTATCAAATGATGCCATTGATGAGATCAAAGGCACTTATCGAAAATACATGGAGGATAGTGAAGCGGCAGCATGTCTGATGCTAGATGCTATGTCCTCGGAGCTTTATAAGCAGAATGAGATGATGGATGCAAGAACCATCATTTTGCATCTTGAGGAGCTTTATTCTTCTCAGGCTAGAACTAAGCAATATGAGATTGCTCGAGCTCTATTTAGCTGTACAATGGTGGAAGGCACTTCAGTTGCTACTCATGCATTGAAGACGTATGGGTATATTGAGTATTTGAGTAGACTTGGCTATGTAATGGATAATGACCTATGCATAGATTTAATCTTGTACTCGTTGGCCCAAGTTATGCACCTTTCATGCTTAACTTCAACATGAGCAAGATCCAAGTTACCATTCCTGAGTTAATCAACATGCTCAAAACAGTTGATGGATCCTTTAAGAGGGATCCAAAAAGTGTCATGGTTGTCACTTCTGCTAAAGGTAAAAAGCAGAAGAATAAGAAGAAAAAGAAGAAGAAGAAGAAGAAGATAACCAAAGTGCAACCAAAGAATGGTGGGATCTCCAAAAAGAAGGTTGCCAAGAAAGAGAATCCCAAAGGAACTTGCTTCCATTGTGGAAAGGATGGTCATTGGAAGCGTAACTGCAAGGCCTATCTAGATTCTCTCAAGGAGAAGAAGCAAGCTAATGCTTCTACTTCAGGTATTCATATGATTGAAATTAATACTTATTCTATTGCTTCAAAACAATCTTGGGTATTAGATACCGGATGTGGATCTGACTTGTGTAATGATCTATAGGGGCTTAGAAGCTTTAGAAGAGTTGGAAAGGCAAAAATATGTATGCAGTCAGCTACTGGACAAAACATCTCTACAATGGTTGTGGGGACTTACCATTTGCCTTTTCCAAATGGATTAGTACTAGAATTAAATAATTGTTATTATATTCCAGCTTTATCCAAGAGTATTATTTCTTTCAGTTATTTATTGAACGATTATGACATTTCTTTAAAGGACAAGTGTTGTTACATTTTTAAGAACAATATGTTTTATGCAAAAGCTATCATTGAGAATGGTATATTTGTTCTTGATTTAATTAAAGAAGTGCATAATGTGGATACCAAGAGAATAAAACATGATAATCTAAATACCTCTTATTTATGGCATTGTCATTTAGGCCACATAAATGAGAACCGCATGACCAAATTGCATAAGTCAGGTGATTTGGGATCATTTAATTATGAATCATTTGATACATGCAAATCTTGTTTATTGGGAATAATGAAAAAAGCTCCCTTTATTTGTAAAGGAGAATGAGCTAAAATGGTTTTGGACTTAATACATTCAGATGTATGTGGTCCAATGACTACACATCTTACTTCATTACTTTCATAGATGATTATTCCAGGTTTGGATACATCTATCTAATGAAATATAAATCAGAAGCATTTGAAAAGTTCAAAGAATTCAGAAATGAAGTAGAGAAACAACTTGGCAAGAGTATTAAACACTTAGATCATATCGAGGTAGAGAGTACTTAAGCTGAGAATTTCAAGATTATCTTAGAGATAATGGGATTTTATCTCAATGGACTCCATCATATACACCACAACACAATGGTGTATCTGAAAGGAGAAATCAAACACTATTAGATATGGTTCGATCAATGATGAGCCGAGAAGACTTGCTTAAGTCCTTTTGGGGATATTCACTAGAAACTGTTGTTTATGTGTTAAATAGAGTTCCTAGTAAATCGGTTGATGTTACTCCATATGAGATGTAGAATAACAAGAAACCCATAGCTTTTTCATATGAAGGTATAGGGTTGTCCAGCTTATGTGAAGGGGACAAATGTCAGACAAACTAGATGTTAAGTCTGACAAATGTTTATTTGTGGGATATCCAAAAGAAACCTTTGGATATTTTTTCTATCATCCCTTAGAACAAAAGGTGTTTGTTTCAAGGCATGTTGTCTTCTTGGAAAGAGAATTTCTCCTATGAGAGGACAGTGGGAGTAAAATTGAACTTGGTGAAGTTTAAGACCCACAAATAGAAGTAGATCAATCGATTGAACTCGAGACTGAATTTCATAATGATGAAATTACAGTTGATCCTGATTATACACAAAATGCTAGAAGATCTACTAGGATGCATTCTATTCCTATGAGATATGGATTTCACATTGATTCGTATAGAGGCATAACTATAGTAGAGAATAATGAGCCTACAAGCTATCGAGAAGTTATGAATAGTTCAGAACGTGATTTATTGCTTAAGGCTATGCAGTTTGAAATGAACTCCATGTATGAGAACAAAGTATGGACTTTAACTCAACCACCTGAAGGGATAAAACCCATAGGGTGCAAATGGGTCTTCAAAAAGAAGACCTACATGGAAGGTAATATAGTTACCTATAAAGCTCACTTAGTAGCAAAGGGCTATTGTCAAAAAAAAGGTATTGACTATGACGAAACCTTTTCTCCTATAGCGATGCTTAAGTCTATAAGAATACTTTTAGCCATTGCAGCTCATTATGATTATGAGATTTGGCAAATGGATGTGAAGATAGCTTTCCTAAATGGAAATTTGATTGAGGATGTGTATATGACACAATCGGAAGGGTTCACATCAGGAAATGGCGAAAAGGTATGCAAGCTTCAAAGATCCATTTATGGATTGAAGCAAGCCTCTAGGAGCTGGAACATACAATTCAATGAGACAATAAAAGAGTTTGGTTTCTCACAGAATGAAGATGAACCTTGTGTGTATAAAAGGGTTAGTGGGAGTGCAATTGTCTTCCTGGTTCTATATGTGGATGACATATTGATCATGGGAAATGATATTTCTCTTCTCCAATCTGTTAAAATATGGTTATCCAAGCAATTCTCCATGAAAGACCTTGGAGAAGTATCCTATCTTCTGGGAATAAGGATCTATAGAGATAGATCCAATAGGTTGCTAGGTCTTTCTCAAAGTACATATATAGATAAGGTATTGAAGAGGATCAATATAGATCTCTCTAAGCAAGGGTTTGTACCCATGGTGCATGGAAAACACCTTTCTAAGTCTGTGTGTCCGCAGACACTAGAGGATAGAGAGAGCATGAATAGAATACCATATGCCTCAGCAATTGGTTCTATCATGTATGCTATGTTATGTACACGTCCAAATATAGCATTTGCTTTGAGTGTCACAAGCAGATTCCAATCCAATTTTGGAGAGGAACACTGGGCAGCTGTCAAGAATATCCTTAAGTACTTGAGAAGGACTAAGGATATATTCTTGGATATGGAGAGGGCAGTTTAGAAATAAAAGGGTATATAGATGCCAGCTTTCAATCTGACATAGATGATTGTAAATCACAGTCTAGTTATGTGTTCATAATGGGAGGAGGAACAGTTAGTTGGAAGAGTTCCAAATAAGAAACAATTGTTGATTCCACGATAGAAGCTGAGTACATTGCTGCTCCGAAAGTAGCCAAAGAAGCAGTCTGGATCAAAAAGTTCATATCTGAACTAGGAGTGGTACCTAGCATTGTTGATCTAATTCCTTTATATTGTGACAACAATGGATCCATTACGTAAGCAAAGGAACCACGGTCTCATCAGAGATCCAAGCATGTTCTCAGATGCTACCATCTCATAAGGAAAATAGTAGCTAGAATTGATGTGAAAATAGAAAGGGTCCTTACAGATGATAATGTGGTGGATCCCCTCACTAAAGCACTTTCCCAATTAAAGCACAATCACCATATAAATAGCATGGGTCTGAGACATATGAGTGATTGGCTCTAGTGCAAGTGGGAGATTGTTAGAGAGTATGCCCTAGAGCCCATGTAAAAGGGATGAATTTCATATGTATGAATTTATATTTTTAATAAAAGGCATTATTCATTTATTAATTCTATGTTTAAATACATGAGTTTGTAAATCTTAAATTAATAAATAAAGTCCTTGATATTATAATCACAGTGCAAAGGCAATCATGAAAGTGTTCATGATATGAGGTATCTATTGCATGCAAATGTGTTAATATCTAAATATTCCTAGTCGTAGAATTAACAAAATAGGACATTATTAATTCAGATAGACTAGCATATGTTATGCTTCCTGAATGGTTCAAGCAGTGGTTCTCATAACTGTAATTATAAAAGATAATCAAAGCTAGCATGTGGATGCTTGTTAGAAGAACAAGTTCATTGGAGACCTAAAAAGAGAATCCTCACATGGATATTAAATCTATGTCAGTGAGGAATCTCTTCATAGCAGTTGTACAAGTATACTTGGACTTGAGATCACCAAAGTTATCTTAAGTAGCAAGTGGTATATTTCAACTCCATAATTGATTACTTCCAACTGGGAGTGAACATAGTTAGGAGATTGGGTATATCATGACCTACTTGAAGATAGTTGAGTGATTGAAAAAGGATTCACCATCCCAGATTTAGTAAGGGAAGTTATCTCGCATGATTCTATAATTACCTTGTTCAGAGAATCTCTTGCCACAATATTATGCCAAGATGGATAGAGATCCATGAAGGGCATTTTGGGAACAATGGTTAAATTAATAGAACACACATAATTAGTTTTATATGAGTTGACAAAAATCCATACTCAGAATCTAATTGAGATAAGAGTGGTGGAAGGAGTAACTGCATGGTAACTGTTATATGGAATGGTATAGTCAAACCACTTGACTTTCCTGATATTTGGGTAGTCATGATGCCTAGCTAGAGGACAATCATAATTTGTATAATAGTGTATCAAGAATATTAATAGGGATTGATAAAATGATTTAAAGAAGTTTAAATCATGTGAGTTTTGAATAGAACTCACAATTATATATTATACTACCAATATGGACAGGAACCCAATAGGTCACAACATATAGAGAAAAATGATAAAATGGTAAAATGACAAGGATAATAATATTTGATATTATTATGGGCATTGAGAAGTGAATAAGATAATAATTAATTAAAGAGTTTAATTAATTATGATAAAGTAAAATTGTTCACAGAACTTTTTTGAAATGTTCTGTAAAATTGGACCTAATTAAAATAATATATTTCATAATTAATTATTATTAAAGTATAAGTGTTATAGGGCTGATATATTAATTAATAGGTCCATTGGAGGAATTATAAAGGCCCAAAGAAGTGAAGTTGGCATAGAAGCCCTCCAGAAAAAAGGCCACACGCCAACTCCAAAACAGAAATCCTTAGAGGCCTACTTCTTAGACCAAAATAAATTAAATATGTTACATTAATTTTGTGGAGCCTACATATTTAATTTGGTTGGATTTGAAATTCATTTGGATAATTAAATCCAAATATATGTTCAAAGGGCCTAGTTTGTGGGTTTTATGCATAGTCTTCTGTGAAAGGACTTAAATTGGATTTAATTGAGCCCAAATAATTATCTATAATTCCAGAAGCCCAATTAATAATTCTCCAGCAATTTTAAAGAGCCCAATCCCATTATGAAGTTGGATTTTTTAACCTAACTATAAAAATCCAAGAGATGTTGAATTAGGGTTAAGTGTGAACAATTAAGAAAACACTCTCTCTCTTTTCTCTCAACCCTAGCTGCCACCTTCCCTAGCTAGCATCTAGGGATTTCGGCCTGCCCTTGTTCCTCCCAATTTTTTGTTCTTTCAATCCTTCTCTAGTGTGGATTACTCATTGGAGGTGTTTGATTTTTGACACTCTGGTTTGCGACAACCCGGTGAGAAGTAAAATCAACTGTTCAAAAAAAATCAAAAGTGAATTTTCTTATTCTTATTAATATGTATATTTTAAATTCATGGTAAGATCAAATATATTGGTTAAAAATTTTAAATTTCTCTTATGTATAAGATGCATGTAACCGATAATTCCCAACATCTGGAATAAGACTCTAGATGTCCAATATTTGTGATTCGAAGACTAGAGTGTGGAGTGAAATAGATGGATTTTGGGTTGCTTGGCTATGGAATGGGATGGTAAACAGAACCTAGGATATTAAACCCATGCTTAGGCTAGTTGTTGGGTTGGCTCTTAAATGGGACATTTAGCAACTAGAATAGCTGGCTCTAGAATGGTATGCTTAGGTTAAGAGGGTTATCTCGGATTCATTCATGTATACTTTTTGGTAAAAATTAATTCACATTTGGGTATGGGTTGGATGAGTGAAACTGAGCAACATTTTCTTTATCTAGGTTTTAAAACTCGTTAATTTTCATAATTTATCTCTTACTTGGATTGTGCTAGTTTAATTTTAATTCTTTCAACTACACATTTTAGTATTAAAAGTTTTTCATTTTGGGTAATTATAGCATTATCATCAAACTTTGGGATTTCTTTAGCATACAATCGATTGTCTCAACTTGCACACCCATAATCCCTTGGGTACGATACTTGAGAGTCTTAAAAATGCTCATCTTTACTATTTGTCGATCTAGTATACTTGCTAGGGTCGCAACATTCAACAACAATCTCTTAGAGTGAGAGACAACTTTGATATGGAAATAAGGTTAATATTAAAAGCAAAGGATCATCGAGCAAAAGACGGCCATGATGGATTACACCACCCCAGTGATATCTCACAAAAATATGCCCGGTGGTTTTAACTCTAGTCATTCTAGATGATTTCCTAATGGAGCATTAACTTGGATAGTATAACCAAATTTCTCAGAAAGAGCAATTAAAAAGAAAGCTCTAGCATTCAAGTACGATGAATTATCTTGACTTTGCATGCCCTAGGCACTAGTCATGACATGTTTTTAGCAATTTGATTCTATATGCCCCAGGTGCTAATCAAATGCAATCAAGTCAACCTGATTCTGCATGCCCTATATGCTAATTAAGGAAAACCTTTTTTCTTGTCTCAATTCTACATGCTCTAGACTCTAATTTGACAAATGGAGACTTACCACCTTCAATAGAGTTAATCTCAAGTCATCTTGATTCTATATGCTCCAGTCGCTAATCAGG
>CM075819.1:30764667-30894667 GCA_037975025.1 Excoecaria agallocha
AAAGATAAAATTAAAAGATAAAGCAAACATAAACATAAACTAAACTTTAATTTAAAAGAACTTTTTTTAATTTAAAATTAAAGATTCCAAAATTTAAAAACTTGCTACACAACAAAATATTCAATTATTGAAAAATAAACTAAACAAAGTTGTGGTTCAAGAGATTTCATAATATTTCAACAATTGAAACCCACTTCTAATTCTTTCTCAAAAAAAAATTGCACACCAAACTACTTCACCAAAAAGTTACTTTCCCACAGTCAGCACTAATCAATCTTCACAGAGTTCAAAAGGTTAATCAATTATCCATAAAAATAGCAATTATCCATAAAATAATGTTCAACTATCACAACAATAATTCCCTTACTACCCCACACTTTAAAGCTTGTTATCCCCGACAGGAATCAAGCTAAAATTCAGCAAAAAGATATTAGTGGGGCAGAACTAACTCCTTGCATCAAACATGAGGAGGGCTAGGCGGATCAAGCCTGGCATTTAAAGCAACCAAAGCATTAATGATTTGCTACTGCTACTGCTTGAATTCCTCTTGATTAGTAGCCAAGGTATCCATCCACTGTATGAGCATCGTGTACTAGGCAGATGAGATGGTTACAAAATCTTGATCAGGGGCATGAGGAGGATTACATAAGCTTCTCTCCATCTTTCTCAAATACACCTCTAGGACAGTTAGTCGGAATCCATGCTCGGTGGTTTCATCCTTCATAAGAATTTTTGTATTTTTCAGCATCTTGTAATCAACATAAGTAGCTACAGGAAGGGAATTATTCTCCTCATCTAGTGGATGCCCAAAATACTTGGAAATCATTGCAACCCAAACACCTAAAGATATTTTTCTGATTTTTGTTGGCTGTTGCTGGATTTCTTGAAGCTTGTTCCACCAGTGGTAAGCTCTATTGATTCTGCAGTGCCTGACCATGTAAGAGAGGATGAATGCTTTCAAAAGGTTGACTTGACCTACACTCTGCACATTGGACATGAAAGACACAGAGAAAAATCGATGCAAAATTTTAAAAGCATAATCCTTCAGGAAATGGGATTTTTTGGTCCCAAACATATATGGTCCTCCAATGATAGGGTCTTTAATATCCTCCCAAGCAACAACATCTTTCATGTATTCTTCATAAGCAAAAATTCCATCAGGTGGAATTCCTATAGCTTCAATGATTTTTTCTAAGGTTACGTCATAAAATTTGCCTTCTAGGTAAAAGGTAACCATATTGGGACCCTTACCATACACAAAGTGGAACTGAACTGTGGCTAGAAAATCTCTGGTTAGGTTAGGATAAACCAAAACCCTGCAAGTAAAAAAATTCTCCCTCCCCAATAGCTGTTATATGGTTATCTATCTCCTATTTAATTCCCAGCTTCTCCAACAAACTCATATCTAGGTAGGCAGAAGGGAGATACTCGCAATTAGAGAAAATTTGATAATTAACCTTCATTTTCTCGGGCACCCATCCTGGTACCTTAGGTCCTTTCTTTTTTTGTTGTCTCTGCTTCACAGGAGCTGGGGAAGGTGGCCTACTAGCCTCAGCTTGGTCTTCAGGAGGCAAAGGTTGGCTGGAGAGGGGCAGAATGGCTTAAGCTTTAGAGGAATAAGGGTGAGAAATATGGGCTCGTTTAGGTGCCACTGTCAAGAATAACAAGATAAATGAAGTTAAAAACTTTTCAAACATTAGAGAAAAGCATAAAATACTTCAGGCATAAGACTAGCTACAGCCAACTGAGATGCACAATTAAGAGCAAATCTCAAAACACAGGCAGCATAGACTCATGAGTTGAACACCATGCAAACAAGCACAAGGAATGACAGACAACAATGACAGCAAAAGTTACCCAAAAAGAATCTTCCAAACATGTGAAAAATACCATCCAACAACAAAGTATAACATAAGATGCCTGACAATAAAACCAGCTGATGAAGATAACACTATAAAAATATCAGGCAAGTATGCTTCGATGTCAATTTAATCAGAAAAGTGGGTAGGAGATGCACAAGTAAGGCTAAGCATACAAATGTAGAGAAGTTGATGCAAATAGAGGTAGATAAATGTAATTATGACATAGACAAATTGCCTCGAGGTATGTAGAACTCAACCACGATGACCGAGTCATCCTTTGGAAACTAGTAGCTTGCAGGTCGAATTATTTCAGCCTTTATACCTCGATGATAGTCATGAAAGCACAAATATGCACAAACTTGCATGACTAACTTGACAAACAACACATGCTCACACATTTAAGCATTTGGACTTCTAGGAAGTAACAATTCAAACAACATATAACAAGTGAAACTAACAAGTTTGGTACAATTAAATTACAAGTGAATGAAGATGAATGCATGCACAAGAACAAAGGGTGAAAGACATGATAGCTTGCTCATCATTTATCGACTTGTGACAACAGACCTTTCTTCCAAAAAGATGTCAAGCAACAACAACAAAAATATCAATTAACATTCCCTCTAGTATAATACAATAGGAACTAAGAAGTAAGTTCAAGCAACTCCATCAGTGAATCCTACTCAATTCCAGCTGCTCATGCAATTATCCACATGTTGTACTAGACAAAACCAATTTGATCATGGTTTTTTCCAAAAGTAGCAGACATCATGGCATTCAGATGATCTCACAGCATAAAGATTCAAAAGATCAATAAACATGTCCTTGAAAAGACCCTATAAATAGTACTTGAAAGATATGACTTTCAACAAGGCCAATTCTAGCCTGCATTTCAACATTAAAAGAAAGAGTACTAATAATAAGCTCAAAAGCATTTCTTTGCTTCAGCCACCAAGAATGTGCAATCAACAACAACTCACATTCCATGCATTCTAAGAGATAAGTAATTAAAGCAATTTAAATTCAATAGTGCACAAGATTGAAACATGATTTGGCATGCTTATTTACACCTTAAAGAGGTTTAACAAGAATAAAATGATAAGTCAAAGTGTCTATTTGCAACAGTTCCAAATCAACACAACAATTTGAGTATAAGAGTGCTACTGAGATAGTCATACCTCACAATCAAGCTTTGTAGTGAGTTGAGACAAGCAACAGCAAGGTAATATAAAAAATGTACAAAACCCAAAATATGATAGTCATGGCAACAATTAACTGAATCAATACTCAACAAAAATTGCATCAATCTTAATCTCATTTTAACCAACGATGGCAATTCACTCATCCAAACAATTGCACTATTAAATCAAATTAAAAGAAAAAATATCTTAAAGCCACAAATGCCCAACACTCTATTAGCCAAGTAAAAATTAAGGAAAGTAGTGCTCTTGGTGAAGAGTGTGCAAAAAGAAAAAGAATAAAAGATACAAACTAAGTTAAACCTACGAAAATAGAGCAAAATCACAATGACTAAACAAAATTTAACATTTATCTAATTAAAACAACCTAACACAACGAAAATAAAAAAAATTAAAGAAAACAAAAAAGAGTGAGAGAACGTACCTTGTATTAGTGTGCAACCCAAAGATGAACAAAAAGACACAAATTAAAATAAAAACTAGTGTGAGGAAGAAGAACATGAATTAAAGGAAGAAAAAAAATTAAATAAATAAATAAACCTAAACAGATTAAACCATAAAAAAATGAAAGAGAGGGAAAATAAGAAGAAAAAAGAAAATTTAAACAAACCCTAGATTTACTAGCATAAACCCAAACAAATTAAAGACAAATAATTTCAACATGACACACACAAACTTTAATCGAGAAAACAAAAGACAATTACTAAATGAAAAAGAAAATGAGAAAGAACAAGAAAAAGAAAGAAAAAAAACTTGGTACTTACTTGTAGAAGGCTTGGAATCAAAACTACACTAAGAAAACAAAGAAAGACAAAAACAGAATATAAAAGTTAAAAGAGAAGAACAAAGAAAGAAAAAGAACAAGAAGAACAAGATTACCAAACAACAAAACCCATAAATAAATCAATAAGAAAAACAAGAAAACTCAAGAAATAAAAAAAATAAAAGAAAGAGAAGAAGAAAAAAAGAAGAAAACCTACCTGCAGTGGTGGAGAGAGCGAAGGAGAGAGGCAGCTAAGAGAAAGAGAAAAAGGGAGAGAGAGAGAGAGAGAGAAAGAAGAAAGAAAGAAATTGTCTAAAATTCCAAGAGGTGAGACTTTAAAAACAAAATTAGGGTTTTTAACTTAAAATTTTCATTTTTTTCAGTGTCACGGTTACAACCATAATTCTGGTAACCGTGAGATACCCCAAATTTTGATTCTATACTAAAAAGGAATGGGGCTTACGGTTACTAGAAAAATCATAGTAATCGTGAGATGCCCAAACGTTAGCTACTGGACTGAATAGAGGTATAAGTCACGGTTACTAGAAAATTCATGGTAACTGTGAGATAAAGTAACTTATGCTTTTGGACTAAAAATTAAATAACCTCATGGTTACCAACAAAATCTTAGTTACAATGACCAAATGTATTTCGAGATCCAGAATGAAAACCAATCTACATCATGGTTACCAGAAGAAACCTAGTAACCGTGATCCCCTAAAATTTAACTAAAAATTTTATTTTTCTCTCATTCTCTCCTAGCCATTAAATTAAACTTTTTACACTGTTCAAACAAGTAAAAACACCAACTAAAACTCATAATCCCTTAAACCACACCCTAAACACTTAAACTACTAAAACTAAGCACAAATTAAACATTATTCAAAGTAAAGGTTAAGTGGTAGTTCTGCATTTACCAAGTTCACAACTGGACTTTTAAATACCTTCAAGGGTCTTTGAGAGTGATAATCACTGAAGTACCATCAAATGTTGACACAAAATAGGGCTTCACATGAAGTCCATTCACCTTGAATTCCTTCTCATCTCTTAGGTGTTTAAGTGTCACCACCCTAAATTTATCTGCTCCCACAACCACATAGGGACCTTTCCACCTTGATTTCAGTTTTCATGGGAATAACCTCAATCTTCTATCGTAAAGAAGCACCTTTATATCGGGCACAAATTCCTTCTTGGTTACTTTGCCATCATGCCATTTCTTTGTGTTATCCTTGAACTTCTTGGCATGTTCATAGGCCTAAAACCTTAGTTCTTCCAACTCGTTTAGCTATAAAGACTTGCATTTTTCTGCATTCTCAAGATCAAAATTCAGAAATTTTGTAGCCCAATATGCCTTATGCTCTAATTCCACTGGTAGGTGACAGGACTTGCCAAACACTAACCTAAAAGGTAACATCCCTATAGGTGTCTTAAACACTATCCTATATACCCATAAGGCTTCATCTAGCTTAAGAAACCAATCTTTTCTAGATGCATTAATTGTTTTCTCTAAAATGGCCTTCAACTCTCGATTGGACACCTCAACTTGACCATTGGCTTACACATGATATGGTGTAGTGATTTTGTGCCTCACTCTAAATTTTCTCAATAAGGCTTTAAATTGGTGGTTAACAAAGTGTTTTTCACCATCACTAGTGATAGCTCTCGAGGCTCCATAATGGGTGAATATATTTCTCCTTAAAAATTATAGGACAACTTTTGCATCACATATCCTAGTGGCTACAGCTTCTACCCACTTACTCACATAGTCCACTGCCACAAGGATATACTCAAACCCATAAGAGACTGAAAAAGGTCCCATAAAATCTATCCCTCATAAATCAAATAACTCTACCTCAAGTATATTAGTTAATGGCATCTCGTCTCTCCTAGATATGTTTCCCACCACTTGATATCGATCGTAAGATTGAATAAATAACTTTACATCATTGAATAAAATGGACCAATAAAATACAGAAGAAATAATTTTTGATACCGTTCTATTAGGTCCATGATGCCCACCAGCTTCTCCATTATGGCAAGCCTTGATAATCTCCCTTTGCTCTTCATTTGGGATGCACCTTCTCAGCACTTAGTCAGTACAAATGTGAAAAAGATAAGGATCATCCCATATGTAGTGCTTTGGATTGGCCTTTAGCTTTTTCCTTTGTTCCCATGTGAAGTTCCTTAGCATATAACCTCCTGCGAGAAAATTAGCGACATTAGCAAACCAAGGTTCTGAAACCTCATAAATAAACAAAGCACAAATACGCTCATCTGAAAATAAATCCAAGATCTCCACTTTCTCGACATGATTATGCTTCAATCTAGATAAATAATCTGCCACAAGGTTCTCTGCTCCTTTCTTGCCTTTGATTTCCAAGTCGAATTCTTGCAAGAGGAGTACCCATCCCATATGTGGTATAGTTGACTTGGGCTCCTATCAACATGTGGCTCGCATAAGAAATTGCATAAAACATCTTCTCTCGCCTTTGTCTGAGCACTGCTCCTATTGTAAAATCTCTTGCATCACACATTAGCTCAAAAGGCAAATTTCCAATTTGGAGATATGATCATCGAAGCTAAAAATAAGCCTTTGCTTCAACAATTCAAAAGCTAACAAACATTAATCAGTGAATTTAAAAGGGTCATCTTTCATGAGCAAATTTGATAAAGGTTTTGCAATTTTTGAAAAATCTTTTATGAACCTATGATAAAAATCTGTGTGTCCTAAAAAGCTCTTAACTCCCTTAATAGTGGTTGGTGGTAGGAGTTTCTCAATAACCTCTACCTTGGCCTTGTCTACCTCAATCCCCTTCTCAAAAATTTTGTGCCCTAACACAATGCCTTCTTTCACCATAACGTGGTATTTTTCCTAATTTAGTACTACGTTGGTTTTTTCACACCTACCTAACACCAAATTGAGATGCTTTAAACAACTCTCAAAATCTAGCCCGTAAATGGTGAAATCATCCATAAATACTTTCATAAATTTTTCTATAAAGTCATGAAAAATTGCCATCATGCACCGCTGAAATGTAGCCTATGCATTACACAATCCAAAGGGCATTCTCCTATAGGAAAATATGCCATAAGTATAGGTAAAGGTCATTTTCTCCTTATCGTCAGAGGCTATAGGGATTTGCAAATATCCCGAATACCCATCTAAGAAACAATAAAACCTATTTCCTGCTAGTCTCTCTAACATCTGGTCTATAAATGGCAATGGAAAATGATATTTCCTAGTGGCATGGTTTGGTCTCCTATAGTCTATGCATACTTTTCCAACCTATAACTATATGAGTCAAATGAGTTCATCCAGTTCATTCCTAATAACTATCAATCCCCCCTTCTTAGGGACACATTGTGCAGGAATAACCCACTTACTATTAGAGATTGCGTAAATTATACCTGAATCAAGCAATTTGAGTACCTCTTTCTTTATAACTTCTTGCATAACCAGATTTAGCCTTCTTTGAGGTTGAGCAATTGGTTTGCATTCTTCCTCCATAGGAATTTGGTAAGTGCAGTAACTCTGGTTGATATCCTTCAAGTCCTTCGTCTCTCATCCTATTGCTTCTTTGTGCTTCTTTGGCACCTTAAGTAGCATCCCTTCTTCAAAACCAGACAACAAAGAAGAGATAATTACTGGTTTTTCTTCATGTTTTAATCTATATCTCCAAGTTCCTCATGGAAGCATCTTGATTTTGGTTCCATTGCTCTTGAGATTTCCATCTCATTTCTTGGCCTGTTATGAATTTTTGTTAGCTATTCTTGAAACTAGCAAATATGTCTTCTAAATTAGGCTTATTTAATTGAATGGGTGGTCTTGGTTGGAATCTTGGTGGGTGATATGATTGAGGTTAGGGTTGGTTAGAGCCTTGTCCTTGCTGGTGGTTTGGTGGATAAGGGGATTGGTGTTGGAATTTATCGGTTACACGCATCTCATACATAAGCGGAATTTAAAACTTTTTAACCAATATTACTGATCTTGCCATGAATGTACAATATTCATATTAATAAGAATAAGAAAAATCACCTTTGATTTTTTTTGTACAGTTGATTTTTCTTCGCACCGGGTTGTCGCAAATCACAGTGTCCAAAATCGAACACCTCCAATAAGTAATCCACACTAGAGATTAATAAATTGAACCAACAAATTGTGTAGAACAAAGAGTGATTGAAATTCCCAAGAGCTATCAAGGAAAGTGGTGCAAAAGGGAGAGAGAATTAGAATAAAAGACTTTCTTATGTGTTTAATCACTTAACCCTAATTCCTCATGAGTTGGACTTTTATAGTCAGGTTAAAATTCAAACTTCTAATGAGATTGGGCTCTTTAAAATTGCTGGAGAATTATTAATTGGGCCTCTTGAATTAATTATAATCATTTGGGCTTAATTAAATCCTAATTAAACCTTTTCATAAAAGACTATGCACAAAACCCACAAACTAGGCCCTTTGTGCAACTAATCAGATTTAACTACCCAAATGGATTCCAAATCCAACAAAATTAAATATGTAGGTTCCATAACACTTATGTAACATATATAAATTAATTTGGTCCAAGAAATAGGCCATTAAGGTCTTCTGTATGGAGTTGGCGTGTGGCCCTCTTCTAGAGGGCTTCCACACCAGCTTTATTCCTCTGGCCCTTTTTATAATTCCTCTAATGAACCTATTAATTATTATATCAGTCCTATAACACTTATAGTAGTCCCATAACACTTTAGGATAATAATAATTAATAATGAAATACATTATTTTAATTAGGTCCAATTTTACAGAACATTTCTCAAAAGTTTCGCGAACTATTTTACTTGATCATAATTAATTAAACTCTTTAATTAATTATTATCTTATTCACTTCTCTAACCTCATAATAATATCAAATATTATTATCCTTGTCATTTTATCATTTTATCCTTTTCTCTATATGTGTGTGACCTATTGGGCTCCTGTCCATGTTCGCAGTATAATATGTAATTGCGAATTATATTCAAAACTCACATGACTTAAACTCCTTTAAATCATTTTATCAATCCCTATTGATATTCTTGATACGTCATTATACAAGTCATGATTGGCCTCTATCTAGGCATCATGACTACCCAAATGTCAGGAAAGTCAAGTGGTTTGACTATACCCTTCTATAGAAACAATTAGCATGCAATTAATCCTTTCACCACTCTTATCTCAATTAGATTCTGAGTATGGATTTCTATCAACTCATATAAATCTAATTATGTATGTTCTACTAATTTAACCATTGTTCCCAAAATGCCCTTCATGGACCTCTATCCATCTTGGCATATTACTCTGGCCAGAGATTCTCTGAACAAGGCAATTATAGAATCATGCAAGATAACTTCCCTTATTAAATATGGGATGGTGAATCCTTTGTCAACCACTCAACTATCTTCAAGTAGGTCATGATATACCCAATCTCCTAACTATGTTCACTCCCAGTTAGAAGTAATCAATTATGGAGTCAAAGTATACCACTTGCTACTTAAGATAACTTTGGTGATCTCAAGTCTAAGGATACTTGCACAACAGCTATGAAGAAATTTCTCACTGACATAGATTTAATATCCATGTGAGGATTCTCTATGCAGGTCTCTAATGAACTTGTTCTTCTAACAAGCATCCACATGTTAGCTTTGATTATCTTCCATAATCACAGTTATGAGAACCACTGCTTGAACCATTCAAGAAGCATAACATGTGCTAGTCTGTCCGAACTAACAATATCCTTATCTTGTTAATTCTATGACTAGGGATATTCAGATATTAACACATTTGCATGCAATAGACATCTCATATCATGAACACTTTCATGAATTCCTTTGCACTGTGTTTATAATATCTAGGACTTCATTTATTAATTTAAGATTTACAAACTCATGTATTTAAACATAGCATTAATAAATGAATGATGCCTTTTATTAAGAATATAAATTCATACATATGAAAAACATCCCTATTACATAGGCTCTAGGGCATACTCTTTAACAATCTCCCACTTACACTAGAGCTAATCACTCATATGTCTCAGACTCATGCTATTTATATGGTAATCATGTTTAATCTAGGAAAGTGCTTTAGTGAGGGGATCCGCCACATTGTCATCTGTGGGAACCCTTTCTATTTTCACATCATTTCTAGGTACTATTTTCCTTATGAGATGGTAGCATCTGAGAACATGCTTGGATCGCTGATGAGACTGTGGTTCCTTTGCTTGTGCAATGGCTCCATTGTTGTCATAATATAAAGGAATCAGATCAATAATGTTAGGCACCACTCCTAGTTCAGTTATGAACTTTTTGATCCAGACTGCTTCTTTCGCTGCTTCTGAAGTAGCAATGGACAAAGCTGGAACATAATAACAATTATTTAATTCCAGTACTAATCCACTAGGAAGAGGCAAATAGTAAGTCCCCACAACTGTTGTAGAGATGTTCTATCCAGTAGCTGACTGCAAACATATCTCTGCCTTTCCAACTCTTCTAAAGCTTCTAAGCCCCTGTAGATCATTACATAAGTCAGATCCACATCTGGTATCTAATACCCAAGATTGTTTTGAAGCAATAGAATAAGTATTAATTTCAATCATATGAATACCTAAAGTACTTCTCCTTGAGAAAATCTAGATAGGCCTTGCAGTTACGCTTCTAATGACCATCCTTTCCACAATGGAAGCAAATTCCTTTGGGATTCTCTTTCTTGGCAACCTTCTTCTTGGAGATCCCACCATTCTTTGGTTGTGCCTTGGTTATCTTCTTCTTCTTCTGCTTCTTGCCTTTAGCAGAAGTGCCAACCATGACACTTTTTGGATCCTTCTTAAATGATCCATCAGCTGTCTTGAGCATATTGATTAACTCAGGAATGGATACTTGGATCTTGTTCATGTTGAAGTTAAGCACGAAAGGTGCATAACTTGGAGCCAATGAGTACAAGATTAAATCTATGTATAGATCATTATCCATAACTGACCGAATTCTAGCAAGTGTACTAGATCGGCTAGTAATACAGGGAAATATAGATTAAGACCCCAAATATCGTACCCAAGGGAACATGGATTGCTAAGAATAATATCTGTGTATGAATTAAATTAATTCGAGATTGTTTCCCAAATTTTTTTGATTCAAAAGCAAAAATTAAACAAAATAAACAATAAAACAAAAGCTAAAACATGAATTAAAAACAAAACAATAACTGGAATTCTCTTGCTAAAGAAACTATCCACCTTAACTTTCATTGTAATGACCTAAATTCAAATAATAACACCAATGATTATGAAGAATTCAGATAAATAAACCCAGATAACTTTATTCAAGATTATCATTCCAAGCATTAAACTCCCTTATTCAGAACAATTCAATATTTGACATAAAAGTCTGAATTAATCCTCCTAGATGTCTATTAAAGCCTTTCTCAAGAGATTTAACTTTCACCTATTCTTAGTTCTTCCTCTCTTAGTATTAACCAATAAAATTAACACATAATTATTTCATATTTCGGATAATAATCATGCATAAACATTAAAGAGTTAACCCAAGAACATGCAAATCATTAACTATGTCAAAACCAATCTTAGTTATTTATTCAATAAACCAACAACCAATCTCAACATAATCAAAGATAAGAATATGCTTAAAACCAAGAAATAATCAACCGATATTGAAATTAAGCTCAAAATAAAGTCATAACAATGAAAATGTAAGATTTCAAGAATCCATTAGCAAAAGAAGAAAAACTACTTCCTAAACATAATTGAAAACTAAAGACAAAGTTAAAAAGAAAAAATAAAAATACAAGAACACGTAAAGTAAACTAAGCTAAATTCTAAGATTAATCCCTAATTCTCTAATCCGATCTTAATTCCTCTTCTTTGGTGTTTTAGACTGCTATTTATAGGCAAAAGATGTTGGGATTCCTTCTCAAACTCTTAGAATCAAATAGGAAGCAAATTTTGTCCAAAACAGGAAGCTCGGGAGAATCCTTCGTCGAGTTGGAAAAGCATCACGTGGCCACGTGTTCCCTAGTGTATTTTCACACGTGGCCATGTGTTGGTTTGTGAAGAAAATCACGTGGCCATGGGTTCTTGCATTCTTTTTCTTCACGTGGTCACGATTCTTCATGTATACTTCTTCATGTGGCCACGGCTCAAATTCTTTAATGCCTTCACATGGTCACGTGTCAAGGCTCGGGATTGAAGCTTGTTTTCTCGCCTAAACTTCCAAATTTACAGTTTTGGCCCAAATCTTTGCCCTTTTTACAATTAAGTCCTTTTTCTTGTAAAATAACCCTGAAAAACACCAAAATTTACAATTAACTCTAAAAACATAAAACTAACAAATTAAACTCAAATTAACCCTAATTAACACAAAATTAACTTAATTAAATACATTAAAACATACTAAAAAATCATATAAATCACTATTATCAATAACATTGCCAAGTCTACTCAAATGCTCAATATACCCATACATCTTCAATGCATGAGTAGCAGCTGAAGTGCCTTCCATCATTTTGCAGCTAAATAGAGCTCGAGCAATCTCATATTGCTCAGTTCTAGCCTGAGAATAATAAAGCTCCTTTAAATGCATAATGATGGTTCTAGCATCCATCATTTCATGTTGCTTCTGAAGCTCCGAGGACATAGCACCTAGCATCAGATATGCTGCTGCTTCACTATCCTCCATGTATTTTCAATAAATGCCTTTGATCTCATCAACGGCATCATCTAATGGAAATGGTGGTGGATCTTTATCCAAGACATAATGGATCTTTTCAGCTCTGAGAACAATTCTCACTTGCCTGATCTAGTTAGAATAGTTTTTGCCAACCAGCTTGTTATCCAAGATTGATCGTATATTAATGTTTGATGTGCTCATGATGATGACCTAGATGTGAAAAAGAAAAGATATGAGAGTATGTTCATATATATATATATGTATGCATTAATAAGGTCTTTAATTAATCCATTTACTCCCACTATTTTATTGCGGATTAATAGCCCTCACTATATAATCCGAGAAAACCCTATGGTTTTCTTAGTGGGCCAATATCCAATCCTAGATATGTAATTTGACCTTGACTGTGGTCAACAAGCCAAACTCCATACCCTTGAAAGGTAGGTATCTCTATACCAATTGTGTCTCTACATAACTATTGGATCATTAGGTTATCAACTCTTGATGTATGCATATCGTATATGCATTCCCTAATCTTGCCTCTAGAACCATTAGCCTTGACTATGGTCAACAAGCTAATGGGCTAGCTAAGATGACCCATTTAATTAGATTTGAACATATTCGATATAATGTGAGCTTGACTGTGGTCAACAATCCATACTATAAAGAACTCTGGTTCTCCTCAAATTAATGGAAGGCTTATATACCTTAGTATTTGTTTTGAGGGTTTTAGTTAATTAAGTCTCATCATACATGGTTGGCATACATTGGTATGCATCCTATATCTATCACATAAATATAAGCATATAAATATGGTGTAGTTATGGACTTTACTACATTGATTTTCCCGAGCCAAGAGGGAAATCAAAAGGTCACACCTAGGTAGTATGCATGATTCAAACAAGAAAAATAATTACATTATCTTCAAGCTTGTTGGATCTCCATCTGGCCTATCTTGCTCTTTGATAGTGGTCTCCATCTCTATTTCTAATTCTAATCTAAGTAATCTAATTACATATTAAAACTTGAAAAGAAATACAAACCAAAAACAAGTGGCTGGGACATGAAAGTCCTTATTGGGCCAAAACATGCATAATGCTCAATCACATTGGGCCTTGTCCATAACTATCCATTATGCCAATCATACACCCTTATATACCTTTCTAATGCATAAAAAAATGGATTACTAACTTTGTTTCAACTCTTGAAACAAGCTTTTGAGTTATTTTAACAATGTGATCAAATTAGGAAACTTTTTTCATTTTGGAAACTTTCATTTTAGGAAACCTTTTTACATGCATGTGTTCTTTCCTTAATAATCAATCCAATTGATTATTAATTAATTATTAATTGATTATTTAATTAATTAATCATATTAAATAATTAAAAGAATCAATTTTGGGCTTAAGATCAAGGGTAGGCCAAAACCTACCAAAATAAACCCTAAATGTGTTCACACACAAACTAGTTTTGTGTCTATTAGACCATTTGGGCCTTTTTGAAATGAGGCAAGCCCACTCCGGCCTTTAAAATCCATTAATAAACTTAATTAATGTTTATAATATTTAATTTAAATCAGCTCCTTGGGCCCACCAAGTCATTCACTAATTTAAACCAAGTCCATAAACATAATTAAGCCCATTAAGTGGTTTTAATGAATTAAAATTAATCAAATTAATTTAAGGCCCATTTTAATTAATCATATTAATTAAAAACACTTTAATATATCATATATATCAGATTTAGAAGATTAAAATTCGTTCTAACCAAGAACACACCAAAAACATCACAAGAACACACGAAGAACACCAATTTATCGAACTTTTTGATTAAACTAGTTTTCATGCAAAACTTATTCGATTTTAATTTCGTTCGATCCTACAGCTTAATATCACATATTAAACATATAAAATATCATCTAAATTATTTTTTAATTGATCCATAAGAAATTAAATTAGAACAGCCCCTAATTCTGTAAGCGTTTCACGCTAAACCCTAGGTCTAATTCTTCAAAAGAATCGTTTTTGTTTCGATTAAATTTATTTGATCACACATATATCCTGAAATTAATATTTCTCATTCATGAACAATTAAATCTGATATTTTAAAGTTCATGAAATAAATAACTCAAAATAAAATAAAATTTATTTCGCAGAAAAATACAGAATTGTATATTCATGGCAAAACCGAGCCTTTGATACCATGTTGGAATTTATTGATTACATGCATCTCATACATAAGCCGAATTTAAAATTTTTTAACCAATATTACTGATATTGACATGAATGTACAACATTCATATTAATAAGAATAAGAAAAATCACCTTTGATTTTTGTTGTACCGTTGATTTTCCTTCGCACCGGGTTGTCGCAAACCACAGTGTCCAAAATCGAACACCTCCAATGAGTAATCCACACTAGAGATTGATAAATTGAACCAACAAATTGGTGTAGAACAAAGAGTGGCCGAAATTCCCAAGAGCTAGCAAGGGAAGTGGCGCAAAAGGGAGAGAGAATTAGAATAAAAGACTTTCTTATGTGTTTAATCACTTAACCCTAATTCCTCAATAGTTGGACTTTTATAGTCAAGTTAAAATTCCAACTTCTAATGAGATTGGGCTCTTTAAAATTTTTGGAGAATTATTAATTGGGCCTCTGGAATTAATTATAATCATTTGGGCTTAATTAAATCCTAATTAAACCTTTTCATAAAAGACTATTCACAAAACCCACAAACTAGGCCCTTTGTGTAACTAATCGGATTTAACTATCCAAATGGATTCCAAATCCAACCAAATTAAATATATAGGTTTCATAACACTTATGTAACATATATAAATTAATTTGGTCCAAGAAATAGGCCATTAAGGCCTTCTATATGGAGTTGGCGTGTGGCCCTCATCTGGAGGGCTTCCACACCAGCTTCATTCCTCTGGCCCTTTTTATAATTCCTCTAATGAACCTATTAATGATTATATCAGTCATATAACACTTATAGTAGTCTCATAACACTTATAGGACAATAATAATTAATCATGAAATACATTATTTCAATTAGGTCCAATTTTACAGAATATTTCTCAAAAGTTCCGCGAACAATTTTACTTGATCATAATTAATTAAACTCTTTAATCAATTATTATCTTATTCACTTCTCTACCCTCATAATAATATCAAATATTATTATCCTTGTTATTTTACCATTTTATCCTTTGTCTATATGTGTGTGACTTATTGGGTGCCTGTCCATGTTGGCAGTATAATATGTAATTGCGAATTCTATTCAAAACTCACATGACTTAAACTCCTTTAAATCATTTTATCAATCCCTATTGATATTCTTGATACATCATTATACAAGTCATGATTGGCCTCTAGCTAGGCATCATGACTATCCAAATGTCAGGAAATTCAAGTGGTTTGACTATACCCTTCCATAGAAATAGTTACTGTGCAATTACTCCTTTCACCACTCTTATCTCAATTAGATTCTGAGTATGGATTTCTATCAACTCATATAAATCTAATTATGTATGTTCTATTAATTTAACCATTGTTCTTAAAATGCCCTTCATGGATCTCTATCCATCTTGGCATATTACTCTGGCTAAAGATTCTCTGAACAAGGCAATTATAGAATCATGCAAGATAACTTCCCTTATTAAATCTGGGATGGTGAATCCATTGTCAATCACTCAAATATCTTCAATTAGGTCATGATATACCCAATCTCCTAACTATGTTCACTCCCAGTTGGAAGTAATTAGTTATGGAGTCAAAGTATACCACTTGCTACTTAAGATAACTTTGGTGATCTCAAGTCTAAGGATACTTGCACAACCGCTATGAAGAAATTCCTCACTGACATAGATTTAATATCCATGTGAGGATTCTCTATGCAGGTCTCCAATGAACTTGTTCTTCTAACAAACATCCACATGTTAGCTTTGATTGTCTTCCATAATCACAGTTATGAGAACCACTGCTTGAACCATTCAAGAAGCATAACATGTGCTAGTCTGTCCGAATTAACAATATCCTTATCTTGTTAATTCTATGACTAGGGATATTCAGATATTATCACATTTGCATGCAATAGACATCTCATATCATGAACACTTTCATGATTGCCTTTGCACTGTGTTTATAATATCTAGGACTTCATTTATTAATTTAAGATTTACAAACTCATGTATTTAAACATAGCATTAATAAATGAATGGTGCCTTTTATTAAGAATATAAATTCATACATATGAAAAACATCCTTATTACATGGGCTCTAGGGCATACTCTCTAACACTTAGTAATGAGGGTGGGCTTGAGGTTGATATGATTGGCTTTGATTGTGGTGGACATTTTGGTTGAATGGGGCTATTATTTGTGGTTGAGAAGATAAAGCAAGCTGATTCCCATCCCTCCAAGTGAAATTCGGGTGATTCCTCTATCTTGATTTTATGTATTGCTATAGGGATCGTTCCTTTTATAATCTTCTAGTGCATTTACATCTCCCACAACTCCACCTTCTTGAACACCTTGCCCATTTTCTATTGGTCCACTATCTTGAGCAACCGCAGCTATATTTTGCACTTTTAAACCATTTAACTCTTTCTTGACCAATTCCAATTGTGCCTTTAACAATGCAACTTCATCTACGTTGTGTACCCCTTGCCTCCTTGGAACTGATCTAAAGGCAGTCCACTGAGAGTCATTAGCTGCCATCTCATCCAACAGACAAAAAGCTTCCTCGAGCAACTTATTTAAGAAAGACCCTACAGATGCCGCATCCAATACTGACCTCATTTTAGGTGTAACTCCAGCACAAAATATGGTCATCAATTGATAGACAACTATCTCATGGTGTGGAAAACTCCTCAGTAATCTCCTAAACCTTTCCCAAGCCTTATGAAAAGGCTCCTAATTCATTTGATGAAAGCTCATTATACTGGTACGAATACTTACCGTCTTTGTTGGAGGGAAAAATCTCATCAAAAACTTCTCTTGCAACTAATCCCATGACCATATTAACTGGCTTGGTAGCATTTGTAGCCACTCCCTTGCTTTTTCAATCAAAGTGAAGGGAAACGACTTCAATCTTACTGTATCTTTAGGAACATCCAAAATGTGAACTATCACTAACCTCCAAAAATATGTCAATATGTTGAGCGGGATCTTTCACTTCCGACCCTGAGAACTGATTCCTCTGTACCATAGTAATGGTAGCCGGTTTGAGCTCAAATTGTATCCCCCTTGGTAATATAACTGTTTGATAATCTTCATTCCACTTTGGCATAGCATAGTCCCTTATGGTCTTTTTCTTAGGCACTTTTTCTATTCGTACCCCTAGCATCTGTCCATATGCCCTCAGCATTTGTTCATTCTCAGGAGGAAACTCATCAAAAGGAGGATCATTCTCCATATCATTGTCTCTATTAGCTCTCCTTCTTTGATGTAAGGTCCTCTCGATTTCAGGATCAAAGGGTGCTAATTGCTCTCGTTTCGCTCCGTTCATGCACCACTATCACCTGAAAAGAATCAAGAAAGTAAAATGAGAACAAAAAAATACATATAAGCAATAATCACAACTTACAAACAATGTCAATCCCCGGCAACAGTGCCAAAAACTTATTGCGTCCCTAGCAAGTATACTAGATCGACAAGTAGTAAAGAAAAGTATTTTTAAAACTCTCGAATATCATACCCAAGGGATTGCGTGTGCAAGTCTAGACAATTGGTTGTATGCTAAAGAATTCCCAAAAGTTTTGGCGATTGCTATAGCTAATTAAAATGAAGACTTAAAATACCAATATATGCAATGGAAAGAAATTAAAATAAAACTAGTATTAATTCAAGTAAGAGCTAAATTATGCAAAACTTAACAAATGTAAGACTCTAATTAAGAAAAACGTTGTTCGAGTTCACTCTTCCACCCTATACCCAATATAAATTAATTTATATTAATGTAATATATGAATAAATCTGGGATAACCCTCTTAACCCAAGCATCCCATTCCAGAGCAAGTTATTCTAATTGTAAAATGCCCCATTCCGTAGTAAGCCTCACAACTAGCCTAAGCACGAGTTCTCATCCTAAGTTCAATTGCTTTCCCATTCCGGAGCTAAACAACCCAAACTCATCTATTTTACATCCACACTCTAGCCCTAAAACCATAAAATATTGCACATCTAGAGTCCTATTCCGGAGCAATCTAAAATGGACAGTATTTTTTATAGAAAAGCTGAGCAAAATTCATTCATCATATTCAACCCACACAAGCATCAATATCCAACCAAGATATGAGATTAATAACCATTCATCAAAGCTAGAAAAATCACTTGAGAAGCTGAAAACTAATGAAATATGAATAAGCAATAGTGGGATAAACCATTCATCCATATATATAACTGAAATTATGTTCAATATTCACATTATAGGTAGGGGATTCAAAGATCCCCCAAACAACTAAAGAACTACTCACTATTAATTACAAAATAAGAAGAGAAAAGGATAGAATAAACCCTAAAACTCATGATGGAAGGATACCCAGCTGAATCCCAAGTTCTTCAATCTTCTTCTCCAATGCTTGAAAGGAAATAAGCTGAAAACTATATAACTCTAAGTATCTAAGTTGTTTATTTGTGTTTTTTCTATGTGTTTTGCTATAAATCTATCTATTTTTAAGTAAATACATGTATCTATCTATGTAAAACAAACAAAGGAATGAAATAAGGAAGAAATAAAACCCTGAAACCAAAAAAAAAACCTAGCTCCCTCGATTCGGCAGAAAAATCTGCTTTTTATAGGCCAAAAAGTGCCATGGTTATAAGAGATTCTTTGCTAACCATGACCTACTTAAAAATCCCTCTTTTAACTAGCTTAAGTCATGGTTACTAGGAATTTCCTAATAATCGTGATGTATGTCCAAGCTGCTTCTTGACAAGGGGACACGATTACCACCAAAAACCTGGTAATCATGAGATAACTCTCTCTTGCATTTTGGACTAGAGACATGACTACCTCATAGTTACTACCTAAAACCTGGTAATTATGAGATACTGATCCCTTAGATTCTGGAATGAAGAGCTTCATAGGTTATGGTGAACACCCTTTTATGCACAATTGCTCTGCTAGCCATGACATACTCCAAAACAAGGCATTTGACAGACAATATAGGTTACGGTTACCAAGAAAAACCTAGTAACCATGAGGTACCTACAAAATTAACAATTCAATACAAAATTCCATCAAAAGCTTTCCAAAAACACACAAAGGCTAGACTTAACTGAAAATGAGGTTAAATTATTAAATGCAAGCAAAATAGAGAAAAAGATACTAGAAAAACACTGAAACTAGACTAAACTTATTCTAAAACTAAACACTGAATTAGAGTTATCACGAATCAAAAAAGAAGGGTGGGCTCTGATGCATGTCATAATATGAAAACATGAATTGGAGCATTTAATTGCAAATGTAAAATGGATGGAGTTTGTAGGCCAACCAGAGATGATTCACCCCAACCTAACAAGGGGTTTCTTGACCATGATCAAAATCTAAAATAGGAAGAATAGTGATACTGATAAGGGGCATGTCATCTTCTATCTAAATGGAACTTCACACCAGATGAGCTTCAATAAATTCTCTGCCATTTTGGGATTTAACCCCCATGCTGTAAGGGAAATTGACAATGTGAGCAAGGTAGGACATGTGGAATGCCATTTGTGATGAGATTGACCCATCCATCTTTAATGCTAGTAATACCAAGGTTCACCATTTAAGGAACCACCCGGTAAGAATCATGCATAGGTACCTAGCTTTAGCAGTTTTCACTCATCTCGAGGGTCCCAAGAATTTAAATAAAAATGAAGCTCTCATCCTTTATGCAATGGAAAATGGAATCCGACTCAATGAAGTTGTGTTTCTTACTATGAAATTTGATGAATTAAGGACCTATAGCAAAAGGGCGATAAAAATTACCATGGGAGGAATCATAACTACAATAGCTAGGGTGTTTAACTACATAAACCTAGGTAAGATAGTAATCCGATGGTTATTGACAAGAAAATTTGGAAGAAGATGTTTATGCTGATAAACGACCTTAAGTTCCCCAAAAAAGGCTATATTATGGTGTCCGATAGAGAGTCCTACAGGAAGCATGTGAACAAGCAAGCGACGAAGCTCTAGCAGACAATAGCTAATACTTTATCATTAGAGCAATACACTGCCATTACAAGCTGCTTGGACACCATAACTGAGAGGATGGATGAGATTGTAGTAGCTCTTGGCATGATACAGTCTCATTTTGATCGCTATTTTTCTCCTTCACTTTCACAAGAGTGAATGTTTCAGGGATTTTCCACAACCCTTTTTTTATGAATGACATGTTTGTATTTTACTGAAGACATCAAAATTTTACGTGTGGGGTGAGGGTATTTTGTGGATTTAAATTGAGAAATGTGTGATGAAAGTTATTGGATGTTTTTACTTGCTTACTTTATTCACCATAGTAGTTTTAGCCTTTCTGTGTATTTTAAGTTAGTAGTTAAATTAGTACGTTTAAACTTCTTTAATTTTTCATTATGATATATCATGTTTTATATTTATGTTTATTTCTCTTTTATAGTTTTAATTGTATTTTGTTTAGTCTTTGTCTCTTTATTTTACAGCCTTTGTTTAGTTTTTATTCATTTTACAGCCTTTATTTTATCTTAGTTTTATTATCTTTATTTTTATTGTATGTTTTCTTCAGTTGTTATCGAATACTCGAACATTTTAGCTTAGTTTGCCCTTAGTTTTGTTCCTGTTGTGAATAATTTGAACCTAGAATTAGAAAAAATTATTTAGAATAGTTAAATTACTAGAGTTAGTTATTAATTATTTGCCTTTTCATATAGGTTTAATTAGATCAATACTAGTAGGTCTCTTAATACAATGTGCATGTTAGGCCTAATTTTTAAAAATACTAAAAGCCAGTGTTTGAAGGTAATTGAGTAGGAATTCTAGAGTGCTAGAACCTTTCTCATCACCCCTCAAAGTAAATAAGCAACTTAAAAATGAGATTAGAAATGACAACTTAGGCAATATTTTTCTTGATCCAACTTTCAAAAGACCTTTTTGATCTACCATTACTACTTTATATCCCTTGTAAGCCATTTTTAACCCTAGTTGAGCATGCTTAATGCGTGTTAAGTTTATTTTTGTTGATTTACACTTGAATTTTGATCCCTTAAGCCTAAAAAGCCCTTGTCTTACCTTTTTTGAACTGGCAATTCATGAAGTAGACGAGTTTAGTTTTTATTAGGAAATGCTAGTGAGTGAAGTGAAAGGTTGTGATTGAGCTGTGAGATTTTACATTTAGGTATACATTGCCAATATAAAGTAAGATTGAACATTTTCAGAATGTAGTCTTCATTAAAAAAAAGTCTTATCGAGTCCCTACTAATAAATTTAAAAAAAATGGATTTCGCTAAGAAAGAAAAAATTAGCAATCTTGGTTCCATCTAAGTGTAGGGTACTCTATACATAAAGAAGAAGGATTTTTAGCTTTTTAAACATCAATTGAGATAAAATCTTAGTAAGAAATTTAGAGAGAAATCTTCTTCTTCTTTGTGCTTTTTCTTTGAAAAATGTACTACATTTTGGACATCTAAATTTTGGTAATATTGAAGAGTGAAAAAGTGTAGAGTTAAAATGTCTACATTTTAGAAGAAAGGTGGTGAGTTGAGGTAGAAATGGCAGTTCCTAGTTGTGTGTCTTAATCCTTTTTTTGATAGCCATACCTTAGCCATATTACAACCTATTAAGTCCTTAGAAACTTGTCTTGTTGAGAGCTGTATATGGAGACGACCTTCGGGTTCCAGTGCTAAAGAAGAAGCTTTATGGCTTCTTTTGATTTTTAAGAGTGAAACTGCATGTGCAATCTTTTACACACAAATTCTTTTCTCGATTTTTGGATTACACTAGAATTTTTACCTTTTAAAAGTTGCTTTAATTTATTTTGGCCTAGCACACACACATCGAGAGACTAGCTAGTATGATTTGATCTGAATTCTTTTCAATTTAGGATGACGATTACTGGTTGTCATTATATCCATTATAAACTTGTCTTCTTTTGTAAGAAAGTCTTATATTATTATTATACAAATTTTATACTGCGACTTCATACTATATTTGACTAATATTTTGCCTATATGTGTAAGCTTTAGGTAACTACAATAAGAGATTATTTTCAAATATTTTTTCCTTGTTCCCTACTAAGCTAGTAAACTTAGCATGAGTATTTATTTGTGTAGGTACTTGAAATTAAATTTCTCTCTGGTGGGACAAGATCTGCTACTACAAGGCCAACACTAGGGATAGGAAGAGTCTAAGTATGTCATTGTATTTTTGTTGTCTATTTAATCATTATATTGTCTTATGTAATATGAGAAACAGGATAAAAGTCAGTGTAAAGTATCCTAAAGCTTTCTTGTAGCTCTTTTATGTGTATTGATGTATGTTATACAAGATAGTATGTATGATGTTAGGTATCAGTAGAGTTTAAAATAGTTTTTACATTTCCATTCAATAAGAGTTTAGAAATAGTCATCATAAGAAGTTACAGTGTGTGGGCCTACTGCAGATATGCCTCATTTTCTTTGTTATAGATTGAAAGATGGATGATTTAAAGTAAACTAGAAAAAAATAAAAAAAGTTGATAGCTTAGAGGTTTCGAATTTAGTTGTTTTTTTTCTATTGTATTTAGTTTTTAGATATTGATTATTTTAATAGAAGGATTAAGAGAAATAAACTACAATTTGGCTCAGATTTTGCAAGAGTTATTTGATTATAGGATATCAAGGGATGTCGAAAGGAAACGTGAGACTAAATGAAATAAAAAAAATAAATGTGCAAAGTGAAAATAAGTAAAAGAAAAGTGGTATATTATTTATGAGCGAAAGAAAGTATAATGTTACAGTAGAAAGAGGTAGATTAGAGTGCAAGGAATAGACTTATGGATTTGTCTGTATTGGTGTGAATCAGAACGACTGTAGTTTTAATGTAAAAAGATGTTATTGAAGAAGTCTCTAGTATATATCATCTTCCTTTATGATACTTATATATATGTATGGATAGAATCTAATAATGAGAATATATGAATATAGGTATATATGGAATATTAGATAAGATGAAAGTTCTGAAAGTGAACTATATGTATGATAATATAATAATAAGATCTTAAATTCAGATTGAATGGTAAATGACATGAAATGTATATATGACTGGTGTTTGGATTATTGTATAAGTGTGTTAATGGAGTATATGGAGATTATTTCAATATGGTATAAAAGAAAGAGTTTATGTATATTTGATAAGGTTTTCCATTTCTAAAGTTTTTTGTGATGATGAACTAAAGTTGTTTACGATGCTCGGTATACCTATTAGTTATACCTTAACCAATATGGGCAGTTGATTAAACATTTCATAGTATTGGGATGGCGAAAAACATGTGCATTACATGAGAATATGCATCTATATTCTATTGCATACACGAAATCATCAGTCATTCATAGCATAGCATCAAACATCATATGATGAAACATGAACATCATTATGTCACATGTTCAAGCCCTAACTGATAAAAGAAACTGATAAGATATACATTGAGCATAATAATGTTATAAATACATAAAAAGGTTACCCTTATAAGGAGATAAAGATAAATAAAAATCTAATCGAGATATAGAAAAAGAATAAGAAGTCGATAATGATAGTATTGGATGAAAGTTGATTGTGATAGATACAGTAGTATAGAAATAACAGTGATGTATATGAGTAATGGTTACAAGCATGAATTTCGAGGGCAAAATTCTTTAGGGGCGAGAGAATTGTAAGGACCCAACATCGGCCCCAAAAGGATTCATGGGAATTAATATCACATTAAGGTCTAATTAAGATTAATTAGATTGTAGTATTACAAGTTATGGCATTCTTAATTGTTGTTTTAAGTGATAGAGGGTAAAATAGTTAGTTTACCATGGGTATAATTGGAACAAAAAATATATATAGTTAAGTGGTCAATTGAGATTTAAGTGTGATTTTCTGGGTCAATTATAATTAAAGAAAGAATGATGGGGTGTAATTAAAGGAAAGAAAGTAAGAACGGGGTTATAATTAAAAGAAAGAAATTAAGTGGGATGGATATCTAACATGTAAAAAGAACAGGGGATTTAATTAACTTTTACCATCTTTTTTTATTTTAAGAATGTGCATGAAGGAGAGAGAAAATGAATTTTCTTGGTTCTTAAGGTGACGAGTGTGAGGCCCCTAACATGACCCTAATAGAAAATGCATGTTTTGAGTACGATTTTATTTTATTGATATTGAAATTAAAAATGTGAACTACACACATAAGGGTTGGGACGAGTGTTAAATTTTTTATATTATAGTAATGGCATGAAAGAAGTAAATAATTATTTGGTTTAATAATATGCAAGGTTATAATTGAAGCATACAGTATTAATTTGGGATAAATTTGTAAATATGGCATCTTAAGGGTTAAATGTGAATAAAAGAAAGATTTGAGAGGTTGATTTAAGAAAAGGACTAAATGTATAGGTCAATTTGTAACATGCAAAAAGGTGAGAGTTAAAGGTGTAACATGCAAGTTTTTAAGGGACCAAAAAGGGAATTTTCCCTTGGTAATATAAGAAGCCAATTTTATATGAGAGAGATAAGGTGGGACGGAATGATCATTTAAGAATTCTAAGTTTCTTTCTTCTTTACCTAAAAGACAATGTTAAACTTCTATCTAAGAAATCCTTGAAGGGAAATGCATGCATGTTGAATTAAATCAAGACAAATTAGTGTGTATCATTAAGGTAAGCTTATTAATTTAGTAATTCATCTCTTCCTCTTCATCTTCTTCTTATTTGGTTGGTGGTGTAGTGAGTTAAATACTGGATGTTTAAGTTGAATGAATGAATTGTTGACTGAGGAAAAGAAGAACGAGGAAGGAGCAAAGGAAAAAAGAAAAGAATAAGAGTGATGCTAAGGGAAATTCAGCCAAGGTATGGGATTTGTGTGCTTTGAGCTTATAGGATTCTTCTTGTCCTTTCAAATGTATGTAAATGAAAGTTTTTTACTAGAATATAGAAATTTTATTGCATGTCAAATTGTGGAATCTAAGTTAAAAGTGTTAATTAGAAGCACTATGAATTTTAATGCATGAAACTAAGGGTTTAAATTATGTAAGTTTAAGTCATTTTGGCATAAAAGGAAATTCTTACAAGAGTTGTAAAAATGAAAGATATTGAAATTGTGTAATTCGCATCTACTGCACTCATGACAGTGCACTATATGTGGACTGTATATTCGCCTATGTCGCGCTCGTGACAATGCACTATATGTGAACTATTATATTACCCTTGGTCCAATTAACATGAACTCTTCTTTATTTGCCCTATTTTTGTATGAGATAACTTGTTATACTATCTTAATACCTCTATAAACTATGTACAATATTATGGCATGCCAAGATTCCATCTAACCATAGTATTAATATACGTATAGTTAAAGTATGACCAAAGAAATTCATTGAATTATATGATAAAATGCAATTGAATGTTATGACATGTTATAAAGTTTCATATGTAAGGCATGTGTTATGATGAACAACCAAATAGGTATGTTTCACTACTTGGTTAAAAAGGCATGTATTGCATACATGAGACAGCTATTGAAAGTAAGTTAAAGGAACATGAAAATCCATATGATTAATGCATATGAATATGCTATATATAGTGATGAAACAATTGTTATATGATTATGGACACACTTCAATTGTGTGATGTAAGAATGAATATGTTATGTAAAAAGAGAATCAATTAAATTATTGCCTGCCTATAGAGTTCAATAGTGGATAGAAAGGCACCTTTAGGGAAATTGCAGCTACCCCTGTTGACCTCGTTTGGATCCATGTTTTTGATATCTTCGGATATCCCCTATTTCGATACCCTCAGGTATCCCCTATTCTCGTTATCCACCTTTAGAACTTAAGTAGGCTAAACTAAAGTGTAAATGCATCATAGTTAATTTCAGTATAAATAATGCATATAATATGTGAAATAACATGTTTAGCTTGTTAGTGTAAGCCCTAGCCCCAATACATTGTAATAAAACACTTAGTTAATAAAATGAGGCATTTGTTTTATCTTTTGTATTCTCGTGCATGTCAATTGATAAAACTATCCAAGAATGTCGTTTCGGTTTAAGTTATCATGTGTGAGGCACATGGATTGTAAGACCTTGAAACAAATGGGACTTCATTCTAAATATCCCTAGTCAGTCATTGTTATGGGAATAACAAATGAATTAAGACTAGTATGCTCTCTCTGATATTATGAGTTCTGTCTTACGGATCATTAGGACAAAAGTGTCAATCAGAGATCATAGATACATGTTAAAGAACATGGTATCTGGATTCGATCCGCTCATGAGAACACTACATGGTACAAGTCATAAGTGTTTCTCATATGCAAGTTTTGTATCGGAGTTCTTAGACCTAAAATCTCTATGAAACTCTTTATGAATTACTGTGTACTTTGACATACACCTAAAGTGCTCGTAACAGAGTGACAAGTACGGGTATGATTGGGTATGCATTGATTCATGTTAGAGAGCATGAGAGAAGTGAAGGGATTACCCCTCTCGATAAGAGAGAAAATATCACCGGCCACTTGATTAGTGAACTGAGAAGTGTATGGCCATACCGAGATGGAATAATGAGTAATCATTATTTATCTGAGAGTTCAGTGTCACTGGAATATCAAGAAAGGAATTAATATATATAAGGATGACTAGTTCCATGCCTTATATTAATTCTGATATTTAAGGGTAAGGGACTATGCAAAATTGCATTAGGTCACCAAATGCCATATGCATTTTCATTTAATTTGGATTGCTATAATATCTTGCTAGAGAATATATATAGCCTTTGAATTAATTTATTAATTCATTGCCAACATTAAATGGACCTATAGGATCGCACACAAAGCATTGGGCTTAAAATACTTAAATTAAGTATTGGGCATTAATTTGGGCTTTTAATTAAAGTCAAATTAATGTATGTAATGAGTTATAAAATTGCTATTGGGCTTTGGTCCATGAGAGACAGAAATTTAGCCCACAAGGTTTAATTTCAATTAATTAAATGTCATGTATTAATTTAATTAATTGAGTATTAAAGCCTAAAGACATATTTATCTAATTAAATCATCTAAATATAATTTGATGTGGCCGAAATTCCTAAGAGAAATCACAAGGAATTTCGGCACATGTATAGTTTTTATTTAAGTGATTTATTAGATTTAAATGTCTTATCTTTTATCCTAAATTAAGTAATATAATTTGATTAAATGACTTTTGATTTTATCTTGGATAAATTGAAAGAGTTTTTATCAATAAATATTACTTATTTTAATTAAGTGATAAATGCAAATATTAATTATCTTTAGCTAATATTAATTATCTTAAGATAGTATATTTGAGATCCATCACTTAAAGGAAAGAGAAGATATATAATTATAGTGGGAAAAACGTGAAACCCTAGGCTTTCATTCTAGGTTTTGCGTGAACTCTTCCTCTCTCTCTCAAGTTTTCTTTTAGCCAATTTTTCACAAGGAGAAAGGATTGTTCCTTATTCTCTTGTGTTATTGGATAGAAATAGCAATCTAAAGAAGTACAAAATCAAATTTTGTAGCTTCAAACTATAGCCATTACACAATACTTAAAAGAGAGCAAGCAATCTCGGTTTTAAGCCGACGGTGCAATTGTGTGTGTGAGAATAAAGGAAGTGGCGTAAAAGGCTATTCCTTGGCATTGGTGATCGAGATCTAAAGCGGACAAAGTCATCTTAGTTGCTGGCCATCACCGAAATCAACATCTAAAAGGCATCTTAACTTGTAAGTTCTACAACCTAAAATTGCATGTTTTCGTTCCTAGTTTTGGATATGTATGGTATGTATGATAAAAATTTTTGTTTTTCCGCTGTGCTATCATGATTATCATACCATGTCATATTCCATCATAGCTATGGTTTTTAAAGCATGTGTTATATTTATATACATTATGTACTGGTCCTTTCTATGATTTAGTTAAATTCAAGTATGTCGAATTAAATGTAGAGTTACACTGTTATTATGATATCACATTTTATTATTCGCTTGCTTTGAATATATATATTTTTATATTTTCCAATTATCATATGTTATATGTTTCGGACAACTACTATGAGTGGTTGTCTTTCATATTTATTATCCCCACTAAGCTTTATAGCTTAGCACGGATTATTTTATTCGTGTAAGTTTTGTAGTCAATGCTTTTTGCACAGGAACGAACTCTGCATCAGGACAGGCCAACACCAATTCGTAGAAGTTGATGTAGGGTTATTTTTGTTAATTTCTTACATGATTATTTCACATGTTTGATATGTACAAAAAGCTATTTAATATATGTATGTCATATGAGGTAAATGATGTAATAAACTCATTAATAGAATGCTAGTATATGCATGCATATAGGAGCTAGAATGCTTATACATATATGCTAGATGAATTGTTGAATGCTATGCATGACAATGAATAGATTAAGATAGTTGTATCTTTTTGAATATGATAAGTGGGTTGTAAATAAGTCATTATGCATATGTAATTAAAGAGATGGAAGTTATGTGAAACACCTAATTGATGTACAGGTTGTCTAATTAAATAAACCATTTTATATGATCAATGATGATTTAATAGGGTTAATAACCTACAATAACATGACTGAAGGGTAGGATATGACATATGATAAAGGCATTAGATTAGGGTGTTTCAAGGAGGATGGTAATGGCTTAAAAGAGAGGAAGAAATCATTTCTTTCATTAGATCATTAATCCTTCACTTCTTTCTCTTCACTCTCTTGAAATTTTTCAATATTTCTCTTCTCCATCTTGAGCAATTCGGCCTCCTCACTCCATGGTTCAATCTTAGGCTACTGTAAGTTGGCATGTGAGGATTGTGATGAGGGATCTTCAAGGAATACTATAGCAAGTAAAGAGGAAGAAGATGAAGATAAGGAAAAAGGGATTTTGATAGAAGATTTGGGATTTAATGAAAGGTTAGGGATTTCTATTCAGTTTGCATGTGAAAATTATGGGTGGAAATATGGATTAAAATTTGTAATGTATTTGTTTTTAGTTGTTCATATAGTTTCAAGGTTGAGATCTAAGAGATTTATACCTTGCATGTGTTGATTTGAAGAGAAACATGGATTAAAATTTGTAATGTATTCTAGTTGGTAATTAAACTTAAGACATGGAACTATAATTTTGTAGAAGAAAATAGGAGTTTGACTCTACATTTAAGTATTCTTAATTTTAACTTGAAATTTAATGTGAGCTGTTATCAAGTTATATTGAGTAGGTAGCTGTATTTTTAACATAATTCTTGGTACAAAAGTCTAATTTCTATGAGGAAAAATTATAGACAAACTAGACAAATAGGAATATAATTTTCGTGAAGGAATGTTTGTTTAATTTTGTGCCCATTTTCGTTTACAAATTATCTAAATTATGATAAAAATCGATTTTGGTATTGTCAACTGTTGCATAGTGTCAATGAATAGGTTATAGTATTTTTGATATTACTTATGATAGAGAGGTCAAAATGTTATGAGACAAAATTTTGGATAAACTAGACTTATAAGAGTACAATTTTAATGAATAAATGTTTGTAATTCTTTACTTATTTTACTCCATGAATTTTCTAAAATGGTGACATAAACTGATTTTGTAAAAAAATTAAATATTGTGCAATCTATGATGATTGGGTTTTATCTCTTAATATAAATGTCCAAATTGAATGGTGCTTAAAGTTTGAGAAGCTAAAGACATATATCATTAGTTTTTTAGAGACTAGTTAGACTATTTTAGCCATTTAGTATGACAAAATAGAGATGCAAAATAGAGTTAGAAATCTGCCAACCTTATTTTCTATAAACCTAATTAATTTTATACATAAATGTTACTATAAGTAATTATATGATTTTAGAGCAACTTGGTCATGAAAATAAGGCTGTTACATGTTCAATATTTATATGGGAAAATAACGGTACTATAATTTATTTATGACTGTGGGATTGAAATGTTTAACATGTGTTTGTATGATTTCATAGTAAATTAACAATAAAGAGTTTATCCTATATAGTGATACAAATATGTAGAGAAATGGAAGTATTTTATTGTAAAATGAATTAAAAATTTCAAAGGAATATGTATGTGTGTGTGTGTGTGTGTGTGTGTGTGTGTGTGTTTAGTACTTGAGCAATCATAATAAATATTACTTAGTAGGGGGAGCATACTTATGATTGTATGCTTACTCTTATGTTACCATTAGAAAATCTATAGTTAAAGTGTTATGTATTTACAAGCAATTGCATATATATGTGCATATTTAAGATTGTGTATTTATAATTACAGTATTATTTATATAAGTATATATAGATACTAAAATAATATGGGATGGTATGAATGGATGTTAGTTTCAAATTGAAAATAACCTTATGGGTTATAATATACTGATTACATATGTCTAGTATTGTATTCAAATATTAATATGTGAAGTTGTAATTATGTACAAAGATACAGTAAAGATGGATATAGAGAATTGCAAAGGTACATTTTTATGAAATGATAAAATGCATAATTGGTGTTTCATGCATTCATAGTTCATATGGTTATATCTCACAAGTACAATATTATTGTACTTGAGCAAGCATGATTAGTATAAGCATATTCCACGTGTGGCTCTAAAATCATACTGTATGTCCTAAAGTAACATATAAAGTAAATAGGTATGCATGTATTATCTGGAATAAGAAATTCAAAAGAACATGTTGATGAGTATCACATTATATGTAGTGTATATATGATTGGAAAGTAAAATAAAGTACAGAAAGATAAAATAAAGAGATTTAATGACATGTATTGTGTCTAGGATGTTGATAGATAGTGTAACACCCTACTCTCAACCATATATCCATACATTATACAGAGATACTAGTCAAATATACACATATATCTATTAATCCAAAATCATTTACTAATATTGACGATTTTATCTTCTTAACTTGTCTATTCAATTTAATTTCCTTAATTGTTATATTAATATTCAAATTCACGATTTTCTCTATTTATTTTCTTATTAAATTTCATTTATTTGCCATGCTTCATGTAAAATTTTAATTAAGTCCTTAAGTTGACCTTTTCTCCAATTAACTTACATTTTAACTTATTTAACTTTATTTGACTTTTGTTTAATTTCCAATGTACAACTTACATTTTGATTCTTAGAATTTCCTAAAGATGGTAAATTTACAATTTAGTCCCTTAGTTTTTTTGACTAATTACATTTTTCCCCTTTTTGTCTTATTTAGCCAGTTTAAGTTTCTTATTACTCTTTTTGCTCCAACTGGCCAATTTACTCTTATTTTATCACGTACTTACAATTTTGCTCTTACTCATCACATTGATCTTATTTTTTACATTATTTATTATTTATTTACATTTATGGCATCCAAATTACCATAATTATTCTTTTATCTCGGTTTCATACAAGATTACCATTTTGCCCCTAATCGTGGACAACCACGAACTGGATAAACAGGACATAAATACGATGTACTAGAGGGATCCCACAACTAGGTACGACACCAAAACCCCAGTACTGATACATATAATAAGTCGGCTATCCAATCTCATATATCATAGTCATTTCTGATGACAACTATCATATAAACTCATGGTATCTTGCAGAATAAATTCCTATGGCTAGCCATACTATCCAAAGAACTGGATTTCCCACTGACACTAAGGGCATTATTAAATTTTCATTTCTTATCACACTTATGCATTATTATTTTTTCTTATCATTTTATTTTAGTCACATCATGCTCTCAACATATTCAATTAAGCTCATCAATCATGCATTCATTACATAGATGCTCATTATCAAATAATTGTGAATAAACTATAAAATTTACTCATATTCATCATTTGGCATCAATAGATTTTCGTTCCATTTATGAATTATTTTTCTTTCCAATTTCATATCGTGCATAATTTTCTATCCTTTTATAGTCATTTCATAGTGAAATAACTACACATAATAAATCCCAAACTTCATTAACTTTTTACATTATTCAATTATAATGTAATTAAGGTCCTTCCTCATTATGTTTTTACTCAGTTAACAAAATTACATTTCTTATGCTTTATTTTACCCTATTATTATTAATTGTTCAACTAAACATTATTTATACATTTTACATCCCCATATATATTTATTTCGGCCATTGTATATTCGTCAGCCATTATTTCCTTGTATCTTATATTACTCAATTTTTATTAAATACTTCAAATAAGTTAACCTATTCCGTTATATTAATTATAGTGTCTAATTCGATCATTAATTAATCTAGTACTTTTAATTTGTTTTTCTCACCTTACTTAAACTCATCTTACATTAATTCACCACATTATTAATTTATATCAATTTATTTCACTCCTTTTGTTCACTTATATATATAGTCACACAATGTTACATTACTAAATATATATATCTATAGTACATATTATGTTGTTAAGTTTATTTAACTCGAATTATTCTAATTATACTTCGTTACATTAATATAACGTATTTTATACGTAAAATACTATTTAATAACAATTCTTCACTTCATATATCATTATATACAATTCGGTCAACATATAATTTTTAACACTCTCAAATCTCTTCATACTTTGTTTTATTCTATTTATATTTCTAGCACCAATATATATTAGTATATATATATATTAATATAACGTATTTTATACGTAAAATACTATTTAATAACAATTCTTCACTTCATATATCATTATATACAATTCGGTCAACATATAATTTTTAACACTCAAATCTCTTCATACTTTGTTTTATTCTATTTATATTTCTAGCACCAATATATATTAGTATATATATATATATATATATATATATATATATATATATATATCAACTAACACTTTATTTATTTCAATGTCTTTTGTTACCCTCATGAATGTCATTATATTTTATATATAATTTAATACCTATATATTATCTTTAACTCAATTCGATCATAACACATATATTTATCATTAGAATGTTATATTTGCACTTAATTCCAAATAAATCACCATATTACATTTAAGATTTTCATGGACATCATTAGGCATCAATTAGTTTTCCAACTAATTACTTAATTTCTTCTTCTATTCTCACCTATTTCATGTTATACCATTATTTTCTATCATTAACTCAAATTATTTCTCATTATTTCTTAAATTCATATACTTCCCTAATATAAAACTCACCATATAATTTAAATTTGAATAAAACTAAGGGTAATTTGTATCCACATACCCGTTAGTGTCGATCTTCACATTTTTCTGCATTTTGTCATCTTTGGACTCACAGGACCGATTGTCGAAGCTTCGACGGAGGCTCGTCGAAAAGACGCTGACAGTGTCCACTTGAAGATCCAGGCCTGGGGATTCCACGGTGGGTGGTCATGCACTTCATCGTCGTCAATTTTGATTGGGATCTAGCAAAAACTGCCGGTAGTGTCCCTCTCTCCAATCTACCATCCACCGGCAAGAGAGGAAGAGTGAAAGACGTCAGAGAAATGCCTGGCTCTCAGGATCCCACCGGTGTCGTCAGCCCCCACAACCATCGTCGGGAACCGTCGGAAAGAAGGAAGAAAGCTCAATGGTGGTGCGTAAAAAGAATCGGATCAAAGCCAGCGATGAACAACGGTAAGAGACTAGAGGTGGCATGGCAGCAGCGGTCTGAAACTCCCTCGTCGGCGTCTTAGGCGGTGGTGGCTGGCTAGCGATGCTAGCACCGTTCTTCCCCTTCCATTCCCGATCTGCTCTCATGCCTCATATTATCTTTTTTTTTAACTTCTTTCTTCTTATATATATATATATATATATATATATATATATATATATATATATATATATATATATATATATATATATATATATATTAACCACTTACACCTAACCTTTTTAAATCCCAATGTTTTATGTGGTCTAATTTGTTCTTCTAGAAACCTACTAAGATATTTATTATTATTATTATTATTATTATTATTATTATTATTATTATTATTATTATCTGTTGGAGAGTATGCCCTAAAGCCCATGTGAAAGGGATGAATTTCATATGTATGAATTTATATTCTTAATAAAAGGCATTATTTATTTATTAATGATATGTTTAAACACATGAGTTCGTAAATCTTAAATTAATAAATGAAGTCCTTTATATTATAAACACGGTGCAAAGGCAATCATGAAAGTGTTCATGATATGAGGTGTCTATTGCATGCAAATCCATTAATATTTAAATATCCCTAGTCATATAATTAACAAGATAGGACATTGTTAATTCGGACAGACTAGCACATGTTATGCTTCTTGAATGGTTCAAGTAGTGGTTCTCATAACTGTGATTATGGAAGATAATCAAAGCTAACATGTGGATGCTTGTTAAAAGAACAAGTTCATTAGAGACCTACAAAGAGAATCCTCACATGGATATTAAATCTATGTCAGTGAGGAATCTCTTCATAGTGATTGTGCAAGTATCCTTAGACTTGAGATCACCAAAGTTATCTTAAGTAACAAGTGGTATATTTTGACTTCATAACTGATTACTTCCAACTGGGAGTGAACATAGTTAGGAGATTGGGTATATCATGACCTACTTGAAGATAGTTGAGTGATTGACAAAGGATTCACCATCCCAGATTTAATAAGGGAAGTTATCTTGCATGATTCTATAATTGCTTTGTTTAGAGAATTTCTGGCCAGAGTAATATGCCAAGATGGATAGAGATCCATGAAGGGAATTTTAGGAACAATGGTTAAATTAATAGAACATACATAATTAGATTTATATGAGTTGATAGAAATTCATACTCAGAATTTGATTGAGATAAGAGTGGTGAAAGGAGTAATTGCATGGTAACTGTTCTATGGAAAGGTATAGTCAAACCACTTGACTTTCTTGACATTTGGATAGTCATGATGTCTAGCTAGAGGCCGCTCATGATTTGTATAATAAATATCAATAGGGATTGATAAAATGATTTAAAGGAGTTTAAATCATGTAAGTTTTGAATAGAACTCACAATTACATATTATACTGCCAACATGGATAGGAACCCAATAGGTCACACACATATAGAGAAAAGGATAAAATAGTAAAATGACAAGGATAATAATATTTTATATTATTATGGGGATAGAGAAATGAATAAGAGAATAATTAATTAATGAGTTTAATTAATTATGATCAAGTAAAATTGTTCGCATGACTTTTTTTGAAATGTTCTGTAAAAATGGACCTAATTAAAATAATATATTTAATAATTAATTATTATTAAACTATAAGTGTTATAGGGCTGATATAATAATTAATAGATCCATTGGAGGAATTAAAGAGGCCAAAAGCAATGAAGTTGTTGCAGAAACCCTCAAGAGGAAGGGTTACATGCCAACTACAAACAGAAGGTCCTAGAGGCCTATTTCTTGGACCAAAATAAATTAAATATATTTCATAAGTGTTATGGAGCCTACATATTTAATTTGATTGGATTTGGAATTCATTTGGGTAATTAAATCCAAGTATATGCATAAAGGGTCTAGTTTGTGGGTTTTGTGCATAGTCTTTTGTGAAAGGGCTTAAATTAGATTTAATTGAGCCCAAATAAATTATTAATAATTCCAGAAGCCCAATTAATATTTCCCCAGCAATTTTAAAGAGTCCAATCCTAATATGCAGTTGGATTTTTAACCTAACTATAAAAATCCAAGTGATAGGGTATTAAGGCTAAGTGTGAACAATTAAAAGAAAAGCTTTTCTCTCACTCAAAAAGCCCTAGTTGTAACCTTCCCTAGCTAGCATCTAGGGTTTTCAACCAGCCCTTGTTTCTCCCAATTGTTGGTTCATTTTATCCTTCTCTTGTGTGGATTACTCATTGGAGGTGTTCGATTTTGGACACTATGGTTTGCAACAACTTAGTGAGAAGGAAAATCAACTGTTCAACAAAAATCAATGGTGATTTTTCTTATTCTCATTAATATGTATATTGTAAATTCATGGCAAGATCAGATTTATTGGTTAAAAATTTTTAAATTCCACTTATGTATGAGATGCATGTAACCTATAATTCCCAACATTATCTATTTATATATATTTATATATCGAATTCTTAATAATTGATCCTTGCAAACTAGTACCAATAGGTACTATTTACGAACTATAATTAATCCAAGTTTTGGGATGTTACAGATAGGCAATCTTATAAGGGTACCTTGCAGCTGTGATAGTATTGTTTCAATCCCATGTGGGTTAAAAAGAACAATTTCGACCCCATTTTGGTCATATTATACATACATGGCCCCATTTAGATCATAAATAACCTCATTTCAGTTTTACCTGACCGCGTTTGGGTCCACTTGATCAGTCAGATAGTACAATTTCATTTCGGTAAGGGGCTACCATTTATTAGCTTTAGGTATTTTATTTGTACCTTTGAGTACTACCGTATAATCCGTTATCCACTTTTTTAGAAAAGTGCAGGCCTAATTTAAAGTAAAGAAGAGAATCATATTAAATTAAAAGATGAAAGAAACATAACAGTTTTTAAATTGCTTTTCACATTATTTTTATATGAAATTCCTATATTGCATAAGGAAAATATGATATAAAATGATATTGCATTTAAATATGTAGATATCGCATGGTGGTATCATATAATATATATATATATATATATATATATATTAGAACTATAAGTTATATACTTAATAAACTTATGCAATATATATATATATATATATATATATATATATATTAGAACTATAAGTTATATACTTAATAAACTTATGCAATATTGATGTTTTGTTAATAATTATGTTGATGAGTACATGTTCTTTACAGTCATATGTTACTTGCTTGACTTACAACTACCTTTATATGAATCAACATATATATAAAAATGGAAATCATGTTACAAAGTGAAATGGCAACTTTAATATTGCATATTGCATGTACGTGAACATTGAAATGATTTCATAATGTTTCCTATATTTAGGATTATAAGTTTATATGTATATATGCATAGTTGATGTCTTTTAAATAAGCATATTATTTAATTTATATTTTATGTGGTTATGTGCTTTGCGTAACATTTAAAAATGACTCGAGTGACTCTTTACATATAAGAATGATTGAGTTAAGAACTTATAACTATGTACATGATTAATTTAAGGCACGAGTTGAAAATAAAGTATTATTATAAGGCATTAGTAATTTGAACTGCACACTAGAGAATTTGAAAAAGGAATAGTATAGCAATAATAATGTGATTAGAACTTTGAATAGATGCCTTGAAATTAGTAAGATAATAAAGTAAATATTTATACATTATGGAAAATGCAAGATTATGTGAAAGTTGATAAACCTAGTTTTTTGATCTAGTCTTTCATGAATAATTAACTTGTTTTCTATAAATCAAGTTTGGGTATTACTCATATAAAATAAAGTTGAGTTAATCACTAAGATTAACCAAGAATGAATGATAAGAAACAAAAGAGGTAAATTGATGTCTAAAAACTTAAGAATACCTTAATAATTTTCTAAATAAATAAATAAAGGTTAATTAAGTGGAATGACGATGCGTAAATGAAGTAAGATATAATAGTTGAGTATGATTGAATAATATTTTATAAGTGTCATATTAATCCTAATGTTTTAAAAGAATTATTTATTTATCCAGTGGTATGTTTTTATATTTATGTTTTTTTATGACCTTTGAAGGAGGACGTCCACATGTTGTCTATTTCCCTCTAAACTTTATAGCTTAGCATGAGTGTTTATCCGTATAGGTTGTCAAGACAAGAAGTTTTTTGAGGAATGATATTTGCAGCAGCACGGCCAACACAAGTCAAAGAAATACTAGAAGTATTAAGTTTTCATTTTTGTTTTTGTTGGGTTATGAATATTTAATAAAGGTTTGGGAATTTTATATACTATAGACGTTTAGTTTATAAAATATTGTAATAGTAAAGAGACCTATATGTAGTTAAGTTTCTTAATAAAGCTTATTTATGATGGCTTTAATTTTTTTTTTACATAAGATCTTTGTACATTGTTGTTAAGTAAAGATTAGTTCATTGGTTTATATTACATTTTTGTAATTGTTGGAGGATAGAATATATGTTATAGAGAAGGGTGTTGCAATATGAAGATCAAAATCAGTTGCAAAATGGAATCCTAGACGATAATCCTAGTTGTTGGTTCCTCCTCCATTCAGTCAATCCACCTCTCTACCAAACCTTAAACTAAATTCATCTAAAGTCACTACATTTGAGCCTCTACTATAAGGATTCAAAATAGGCCCTAGTAGAATTCAATGACATTATCATGTTATTAATGTCAAATCAAGCTTAATTAGAAGAATTATTATAAGTTAAGACATTGTGGATTGATGGTCTCATGTGGTAGAAGGTTAGAAGTCAATTAAAATTTTGGTGTATAATTGTGCAATTGAAAAGGGAAGTTTAGTTAAGCAGTCTGTTGTAATATAATTAAGTATTAGTGGGTCAAATCAATAAAATAAAGGAAGGTGGGATGCAATTAAAGAAAAGAAATAATCATCGATTCAAATTGGAAAGAAATAAATAAATGGGGACACATTTCTAACATCTAAATAGATGGGGGAGCATAAGGGTACTTTGCCCTTCTATTTAAGTGATAGAACCCTTACATGTTGGAGAGAGAAAACATTTTCTTGGTTTTTAAAAGGGGAAGGAAAAAATTTGCAAGAAAAAAGAGAAAGAGATGCAGATTTTCATTCTCTCATTCATCTCTCACTAAAAAAAATTATAATCCCTCTTCTCTCTCTTGAAAATCCATTAATCCCTCTCTTCTCTCTTTTGATAAATTCAGCCTCTTAACTTCTTAGAACACTCTTGGGTTTTTAGAAGTTGCATGTGAGGGTCAGTGATGAGGAATCTTCAAGAAATTCCATAGCAAGCAAAGAGGAAGAAGAAGTCTAGAGAAAGAAGTTTTGATGGACGATTTGGCATTCTAATAAAGGTTAGCGATCTTTACTCATATTGCATACATGTCGATAAAATGTGGATAAAATGTGTTATGGAATTTATTTTGAGTTGATAACATAGTTTTAAGGTTGAGATGTAAAGGATTATATCTTGCATGTGTTATTTAGTTAAAGATTAAAGAAGCAGAAAATCTATTTTGGTTCACCTAGAACCAATTTCTATATTTTGAGTATATCTCAAGTTTTGTAACTCCAATTTTGGTAATTCCAATTGGTAAATTCACCTAGCATATAGACCTATAACTTTGTAGAAGAAATCTTTGTTTGATTCTGCCTTTAAGTCTTCTTAATTTTAAGTTTAAATCGGATGTGAGTTGCTGTCTAGATTCAGTGTGCAGATTTCAGTATTTTACATATAACTTTTTGTAGAGAAGTCTAAATGCTATGATACAAAAATATAGATAAACTAGACATATAAGAGAACAATTCTACAAATTTTTAAATTAATATTAAAATCTATCTTTGGATTAGTTTGACCGAATTGGAGTGTTTTGCTTATAATTTGAGTTGTAAAATAGAAAATTGAATAATTACAGTTTGATTATAATCTAGATTTTTATATCTAAATTTCATATGAAGAAATGTAATTTTAAATCTATCTCTAAGTTGGTCTTATGCTAGATCGAAATTGGTTATACATGCTGCCTTGGTAGTGAGAACAGCTTATAGTGTTTATTGATTATCTTGAGATTTAGAAGTGATAATGAGTTGATTTTTAATGTTCCAAAACAAAGAATATAGAAGAATAAGTTTATAGAAGATCATTTATCCTAAAATGGTTGTTTAATACATCTAATTTAGTGTGTAAGCTAGTTGCTAGAATCTATCCATGGAATTTTGAAATGCCGTCTCATATAATTACTTAAAAGAGTATTTAAATCACTTTGGTAAAGTATTTAAGAACTCAACTAACATGTTTGTTTAAAGACGCATAGAATTAGATATATTTATAATTCTAATAGGCTTTAAAATAGAGATTAAAGATATGTAAACTAATTTAACAATGAAGAATTGGTTTGCAATATGATACAAGTATATAGAGAAATGGAAACACTTTAATGTAAAACTAATTATGAATTTAAAGGAACTTGTAGATATATATTTAGTACTTGGACAATCATAATAAATATTACTTTTTGGAAATAGTATAGTTATGATTGTATATTTATACTCTTATATTATTATAAGAGAACCTATAGTTATAATGCTATGTGCTTACATGTATTTGCATATTCACATGTGTATTGAAGATTGTACATCTACATCTATATATGTGTGTGTGTGTGTGTGTGTGTGTGTGTGTTACATGTATTTGCATATTTACATGTGTATTTAAGATTGTATATCTATATGTCTGTGTGTGTGTGTGTGTGTGTGTGTGTGTGTGTGTAGATATGAACAAAATATGAACATATAAGGATTAAGTGATAACCTTGCAAAAAAGGTATGTGTATAATTAAATAATCGTTATTGAATATAATAATTTGATCATATATGTTCAACACACCACTCTAAGCTTGATAAATAAGGATGTGTTGTAAATATAAGATGCATAGTATTGTTATACAGTGGATGGCATAGATGTACATTTATGAAATAATAATAATGCATATATATATTGTTTCCATATAATTATAGTGATGAAAATTTCACACAAAAAGGGATAGTAAAGCATGTATGTACATATATGATCACAAAAGCATGCAGTTAGTCAGATATGATTATAAAGTATACGTCAAAGGTAATTTTGTTATGAACATGTTCATACACATCATTGATAAAAGAAACTCAATAGAGCATAATGTTATGTATCATTATAATACATATGTGAAATAGTTACATGATTTAAAGGGATTATACGTACAAAATAGTAATACTTAATTGTGCTCAAGATAACACGTTTACAAAAAAATTTATATATATACATGTATATGACACCATACTCATATATATATATATATGTATGTATGTATGTATGTATGTATGTATGTATGTATGTATGTATGTATGTATTATGAACATCTATATGTATATGATGAGACAAGAGCAAAGTACAAAATAGCAGTACTCAACAGTGTGCATGATCACATGTTTACAGAAAGTTACACATAAGCATGTATATGATTACCTTGTACATAGTTACAAAAGAGTATAAATGTGCATATATGTATATGATTGAATAGAGTAAAGATAAAGTAAAGAGATTATATTGCCTATGTCTGTGTTTAGGTTTTGGATAGATAGGCATGCCTATAAGGGTTATTTTGCAGCTGCTACTGTCGACCCCATTTGGGTCTTTACACAGTACAATTTGACCTCGTTTGGGTCTCTAGCCAACTCTATTTGAGTGTGCTTGACTAGACCACTATACAGTTTTGTCCTCGTAAAGGACTACCATTTAATACCTTTGGGTATCTTTTTCGTACCTTCGAGTACTACCATATAACCCATTATCCACTACTTTAGAAAAGTGCAAGCCTATTCTAAAGTAAAAGAAAAATGTTATATCAAGCTAAAAGGTTAAAGAAGCATGATAGTTTTAAATTGGCATTCATATTACTGTTATATGAAATTCCTAATTTGTATATGGACAACATGTAGTGAAAAGGTGGTTACATTATTACTATGTAATTAGCATTTTAGTATCACATAAGCATGCTAGACATATTGATTATGCATATGAACTAGCACATCACGGATGATTTATTACAAATCATATTGGTGAATACATGATCTTGTGGCTATATGCTTTACTTGATTTTACTTATATATCATTAAAATTTGCATCAATGTCCAGTATATGGGAAATATGATATAGAAGAAAAAGAGTATTTTATTGTTGTGTGAATGAAATTATTGATGTGATTCCAAGGTGTTTTCTATACTTAGGAACCTAAGATATATGTTATTATACTTGAGAAATGTGATGACTTACAATAGATATATCAATCAACATGTATTTCTATGGCTATTTGATCCTTGTTTAAACTTGTAATAATGTGCATGACTTTATGCATATTAAAATAAGGGATTATGAATACATAAGTATGGGTATGATAATATTATGCATGTGATAAAAGTAAATTCTTTTTTCAATGTTATAGCAAAATGGAATGGTATCTAATTATTAATAAAATAAAAGAATGGCATGTTATTAATGACAAGGATATAAAGAGCTAATACTTGAAATGGATACATAGGATGTGTTGCCTATGATTATGTGATGTGTAATTATTAGTATTTGTTTATACAAAAGGGAATAAGATTTGATTAAACAAAAGTTATATGATTTATGACTTGGTTTTTCTATGAATCTAAGACTATTCTTACATGTATTCAAGAAAGATTGATAAGTCAAAGAGATTAGATATGAGTAATTCATATGGGTCAAGAAAATGAACTTAATGAATAAAATTCTAAGTGTCTTATGAATACTTCTAAGAACCTAAAGTGTCAAACAATTGGGAAGATTAATAGGCACTTGGTATTGGTTATAAGTATAACAAAAAGGTAATATCATACCTGGATATTGTAACAAATATGGTATAAATGAATGGTTTATATGCTTGAAAATGTGCTTGTATGTGTTTGCATTTTGATGACCTACAAAGAGGTCATCCTTATTTTTTATAATCCCCACTAAGCTTTATAGCTTAGCATAGGTATTTTATCCTTGTAGGTTGTAAGAGAGGATTTTCTTTTTAGGGACAATATATGCAGCAGGATGGCCAACACAAGTCAGAGAGATAGAGACTAAAAATATAGACTTTGATTTGGATTCTTTTGGTTAAAAGTTTTTTTATGGCATTAGAAATTGTATTTGTATATATGCCTAATAGTTGTATTTGTAATGTGTAAAGAGACTCTAAAACTATATAGTAAAGTTTTTAATAGTATAGTACTTATGCTAGATTAATTTTTATATTAAGATCTCTATATAATATTGTTATGGCATAATAATGTAGAAAAGCATGTTTAATGGTCCAAGATAAAGTGAAATAGCTAGGTTATAGGATAAGGGTGCTACATCTACCTTCAAAACAAATAGTTCTAGTGGTAAAAAAAACCCTTGCTGCCTTCGAAGATCATTGTGGGGGAAGATTTAGTGAAATTAGCCTTGGATGTTGCAAAATATATCGAAAATCAAGGATGGAAGAAGTTTCTCTCATTTCATCAAAGCAAATTCTAACCAAATCTGGTTTGCAAGTTCTACCTCTCTAGATTTAAGTTGAATTCAAAAGTTTCAAGGTTGTGTTGAATGGATCTATCTATATTGCAGGTTTATCTCTCATTGCTAAAGTTTTTTCAATCAAAATGAAAGGTTCTATGTGCACTCATAATGGGAGTAAAATATCCGAGTTTGATGATTTGGACAAAGACAAAATTTTGAGTGAAATTTCCAATTATGATAATGGTGCCTCTAAATGTCCAATGGCCTCAAATTTGTTGTCTCAATATAGAATCCTTGTTAAATATGTTAGCCAATTCATTACACTTAGGATAGGAAGTATGTCGTATTTATCAAATTTTGATATTGTGTTCCTTTGGCCTTTTCACACTAGAAAATCATTTAACCTACCGCACTTAATTTTTAATCATATGGCCATAAGAAATTTGATGAAATGAAATCCTACGAGTTAATTTTGATCAAACTAGTTGAGCACTAGAAAATTATTAATGATGATACTGATTCTAAGGTTTTCATGAATGAGAAATTTAATTTTCTATTTTACAAAGATGCTGGTAAAAAGATTAAGTCTCGAAAAAGAAAATTTGTTGAAGAAACTATGGAACAATCTACTAGTGACCAACCCTCTTTAAGTGCACTTGTCAAAGGAAAATAATTATTGGATATTAATTTTATGGAAATGGATAAAAAAATATGAAGTTTAAGTATTTGCAATTTATTGCTTGGATGAAATCAACCTCTGGTATAGCAATTAATGAGACTAAAGATGAGACACCAGTTTAAAAATCTAGTGATGAGTCTATACCTAAATCCAGCAAAGAAAAATCTATATCTATTGAACAGTCTACATCCTCTGAGAATTTTAATAATAGTTCTGCTAAAAAATCTAGAGATAAATTTGGGGATCAATTTGGTCACAGTTCAAAAATCTGGTGATGATTCAAGTTAACGTTTCGATTTGCTATACACAAGTTACCATAGCTAAGTTACTATTCATTTGGTATAAATTTCGACAACATGGCGACTTATAATTCATTCTACCTAAACCTACAAATGTCCAAATTTACACTCCCTAATATCAACCTCCACTTCCAATACTCTAATTACATACATTGCACTTCTATTATCAGCCCACAACACATCACATAATAAATAGGATTCATCACATATAATCTATCAATCCACTAAAGTTTAACGTTTGATTACAAGCCATAATTTATACTCTCAATTCATAATACATATATCAACTATTACTCTAAATTACATGCATCCAAAAATACATCAACCAAAAAGAATCTTCACAATGTACATGCTACAATTTCGCCTTTGTCCGCATTCAATTTACCTGTCCCTATGCGTAGTCAAGACAAACCACGCGCTAAGCAACTTTATTGCCTAGTGATGGATACATTTATATAAAATTTCATCTGCAAAGCTACTTTAAGTGAAATTACGATTATATCCCTAGCATCATATTTACTTAACTAGTTCAAATTTTATTCTTATATTTCTTTAAATCACCATTTAATTTTATTTATACTTAATTTCTTTATTTAATTTAACCAATTTCTCAACTTAATGGAAAGATACCGTTTAGTCCCTGAATTTCTTTTTCTTTATATTTTATCTAATTTAACTCTAATTTTGTTTATTTTTGTCTCCTTGAACTTGTGTATCATTCTAAATGATAAATTACCTATTTAGTCCTCATGTTAATTTATAAGGTGGCAAATTACATTTTAGTCCCTGAACTTTGCTTTATCTATAATTTTGCCTATTTTCACTTGTTTAACTAATTTAATTCTTTTAATCTCATTCTTAGTGCCAAATTACCATTTTACCATTGTTTTCCCTTGTAATTACATTTTTGCCCTTTTTAATCTATTTAACTCCATTTTCACATTATTCATTATTTTATTTTATTTTTAATATTATTTGGGCCTAATTAGCCATTTAGTCCTCAATTTTTTACCAAATTACAATTTTGCCCCTAATGTCACCAGTGGAAACCCTCGAACCGAATATGCGTGATAAGGACTCCAATGTTACTGATAGGCTGGAGGGACCACTTGTCGTGATCCGGCTACTTCAGTGTGGTAGAGGGACCACTTGCCATGATCCCACTACTCCCCTATACTCATGTGTGCCAGCTATCAAATATGTGTACTATCCAACTAATCTCATGATGCTACCGCAGTATATGTGTTCCTAGGGCTATATCTAGGGTCCTAATTTGACCACTATACACTGAGGGCAACTACATTTTATTACTTATGTCATATTTTTATATGTTTTTCTTTACTAATTTCGTTATGTTATATATACTACATGTTCATATGGTGTTCAATTATGCTTAATAATCATACATTCATCACAAATATATAAAATATCATAAAAAAGTAATGAAAACACACTAATATCCATACATATACCATTCGGCCTCATTAGGATCTCCTACATACAATTTGATTCTTTTTCTATTTACATGTTAATTATATCTCTAATGTCATTTTAAATAATTATGTAATAATACAAATTCAATTTACCTTATAATACCTAAGTTTCCTTTGAGTCCATCATTATGTTCTATTATATTTAATTATATACACTTAACATTTCTCATTATAATCAATGCTATTATATTTTCCACCTATAATATGGTGTATTCCACATCAAATAAGCCATTTATTATCAACTTAGTACACATTCTCTCTCAGTACATAATTCGGCCTACCTTAGATCTTGTAGTTCCACTTTGTTTTCTTTATCAATTCATATTGAAGTCATCTTAATTCATCATTTTATCATGTTAGGATGAATTATTTCTCATTTATACATAAGTTCACCTAGTTACATAATGTAAAATTTGAGTAAATTTCAACAAGGTAAATGAAATTAGGTGTAAATTGTATCCACTAACCTTATTTTGGCTTGAAAATGACCTAATCTTCCTTCTTCTCTCCTTCTTTCTCCTTGACTTTGCCTTTTCCTTGATTTTTGTCTTTATGGAAAAATTTTCCGAGAGAAAATAATGAGTTTCAGTCATGAATTTAAGCAAATAAAAGCTACTAAATAACTCTACTAATCATGCTCTATAAGTTTATAATAAATTTTCCAACTAATTCTAACAAAAACTCAAGTAGTTACTTAATTAGGTTAACTTTCTCTCTTCAAAATTACTCCAAATCCAAGTTTTTTCTTGATGCAATTCAAATTCTAAGATTTAAAGGATTATTTCTGGAGTATGTGGTTGAAAATAGAGGTTGAGATTTGGTGGGAGGAAGAAGAAATCAAGAAAATGGTGGAAATTGGGAAGAAATGGGAAGGTTCAGATTTCTCAAGGAAAGGAGGGGAGAATTATAGATTATTCTAGACCCCTCTATGTTGTCTTTAAGTCCACCAAATTTAGGGCCCAAATTTCTCCATTTACTATTTGATCTAATGCCTTAATTTTTAAGCCACTTGTCACCATTTAATTGGTCCCAACACATCCTTTGACTATGCTGATGCATGAAAGTGATTATGGCTTATTTTTAATGACTTTTATGTCCTTAGATATTTAAAATATGGTAGTTAAGCCCATTAATTAATTTGATCTCAATTTTTGACCATTTTTCTGAAATCGATGTTCTTCTAGTCAAAATACTTTGAAATTTTTTCCTACATGCACTAGCATATGCAAAAGAATGTGTCTAAAATTTTAGGTCATTATAACATCTTTTCGGTATACTTCTGGCTCCAGAGGTAATTTCAGCCAATTTAAAACTTGAAATTTCAAAATTGTTAGAAAATTTATTTTTCATTTTCAATAGCTTATTTATGGTATTTCTAATGATTCTATGCAATCAGAATAATTTTTAAAGCTCTATAAAATTTTTTAGAGCCCAGTCAAACTTTCGATCAACCCTTTTCACAATAATTAAGAAAATGCTTCTTTACTTGATTTAAGGACCTATTTAAACTCAAATTATTCTCAAATTGTACCACTAGACTCCTTTTAACTCATATTATCTCATCAAATGCTTAAATACACTTTCCAGACTGGTCACCTATCCTTTGATTGCTCAGGGGTGAGCACGCTTAACCTTTAAGCTTATGTAATTTTCTCTATGTTATACTAGTGCAATCACTCTGATAACGGTCCTAGGGTTACTGTGCATGCTCTACAATATACCATGCATGATAGATGAAATTTTAGGGTGTTACATTAATCCTTAAGCTTGTTTTATCAAACTCTCATTAAAACTATTTTAGTTTATTTCACTACAAGAAAAATGTCAAAAAAGCAACGAAATAGTTTTCGTTGCTAAATTAGCAACAAAATTTGTATTCCGTTACTATTTTTGGTTGGAGTGTAAGGTTTTAGCAACGGAGTTAAAAATAGTTGTCTTCCGTTGCTAAAAAAGGTGGGAACTAGTGGCGCCAAAAATTAGCAACGAAATTTTGCAATGAAAAGTATATATCATTGCTAAAAAGGGCGGCAAGAGATGGTGGCAATATTTTGGGGCAAAATTTAGCAACGAAATTCATTCTCCGTTGCTATTTTAGAACTGAAATACATTTTTCGTTGCTAAATTAAGCGCCAACAGTTGGCACTAAAAATTTAAAAAAATTTTAGCAACGGAATTTATTTTTCGTTGCTAAATTAAGTGCTAGCATGTGGCACTAAAAATTTGTGGCAAACTTTAGCAACGAGATTTATTTTTTGTTGCTAATTTGAGAAAAAAAGCAACGAAAATTTTATTTCGTTGCTAATTTGAGAAAATAACAACAAAATTACTCTTTCGTTGCTAAATTCAGATCCTTCAAGAAAATTTTTTTTCTCAAAATATAACAACAGAATAATGATTCCGTTGCTAAGTTGCTAAAATAGCAACGGAATTCATTTTTCATTACTATTTTAGCAACAAAAATTGAATTTCATTGCAAATTTGAGAAAATAGCAACGGAATTAATCTTCCGTTGCGAAATTAAGATCCTTAGAGAAAAAAATTTGTCTCAAAATGTAGCAAAGGAATAATGATTCCGTTGTTAAGTTGCTAAAATAGCAACGAAATTCATTTTCTGTTGCTATTTTAGCAACAAAAATTACGAAAATTTATTTTGTTGCTAATTTTAGAAAATAACAACTGAATTAATTTTTCATTGTTAAATTAAGATCCTTTGTGAAAAAAAAAATTCTCAAAATATAGCAACCGAATAAGATTTATGTTGCTAAAATAGCAACAGACTTCAATTTTCATTGCTATTTTAGCAACAAAAAATATATTTCGTTACTAATTTGAGAAAATAGCAACAGAATGTATTTTTGTTGCTAATTTTGTTTTAGTGATTTATTTTTTTTGGAATGCTTTTTGCTACTGTAACATCCCTATTTAAATTACCTGCGACAATAAATGAGTAGACCCGATAAACATGATAAAATAAGTGTAGTAAAAAAAATAGAGGATTTTAAATTAAATTGATATTTACTTAAGTGGGGGACTTAATTGTATAAAAAGGGAAGAGTTTTGAGGTTAAATTAAAAATTGGTGAAGTTTGAAGGACTAGAAAAAGAATTGACCAAAACGACGTCGTTTTGGGTCAACCCTTTCTTTTCCTTTTTCTTTTTTCTCCTTGGTTGGATCAGGTCCTCAATATTTCTTTTCTTTTCTTTCTTTTCCCTTTCCCTTCTTCCTTCTCCCTTCCCTACTCTTCCCGTCGACAACCCCTTTCCCTTCCCCCTCCTTACCCGATGCCACCCCCTTCAACCCGATGCCGACCGCCGCATAGCGTCGCTCCCTCACTGCGCCGCCGTTGTAGCCCAGCCGCCTCTCTCCTTGTCGCGCGGCAGAAGCAGCGATCTTGCTGCTCCTCTCCTTGGTCGGTGCATCCGCCTCCTTCAGCCGTCCTCCTCCCTCTTTTTTAACCACGAGGTAAGTGGTTCCCTCCCCCATTAGTTGGTTATTGTTTGTGGTGAGATATAGAATAGGGAAGAGGTATAGATCTAGGGATTTAAACAAGAATTTTGAAAAAAAAGAGATAAATTGCATGTTTCCCCGTCTACTACCTGCTTGAAAATTTTAAATTGCATGCTTTTAATGTTGAAGTTTAGATCTTTCAACCCCATAATAGTTAATATAAGTACCTACAATTTGACTTTAATATATACAATGACTTTTTAGCTTACTGAATAATTTTCCAGTTCTACTAGAAGCTCTGTTTGTTTGTGTATTTAATTATCTTGATTATGCTTCATTGAATTTGAAAACAAGTTGACTTTCCATGCTTAGCTCGATTTGTTAGGTCAGTCAGATTGCACAAGTTTGACCTTTATTTTGTTCTGTTTTTTCTTTTTCTTTTGTTTTTGTTTTTGTTTTTTATTTTTATTTTTTTTTCCTTTTTCTTTAATAGTTTCCTTTAGGTCTCTCTGTTTGTCGGGTTGTAATATATTTCGCAATCCTTTCTCTAAATTTAATATCTCATAAAAGCATTTTGGAAAAGATTGAGATAAAGAGGGATAAAAGAGTGACTACTAGCTAAAGGGTGCCTTGTTGCTTTATTTATTATTTTTCATCCCTTGTATTTCTTTTTCTTCAATCTTTTGTTGTCATGACACTCTATTTTGATAGGAACATGAGAGTACAACTGTAGGATTAATGCTTGGCCTGGCAGGTTCTTACAGGGGAACAATGCAACTAGCAATATCAAAGGTAATGCCAAATGTTTACCTGATTCTTCTTTTTGGTCAAACTAGTGTGATTGTTTTGGTGAAATCTTTCTATTTTTTCCCTCTTTTGATGGATTTGTCAACTTATTAGCTTCTTCTGCATTCCTTGGTTAACATAATTAAAATAGTTTGTTTTATGTGTCAGTCACTTTATCTGCACATACCTGCCTGACATTCTTCTTTTACAAAGTTGGAATTACCTACACTTTTGTAGGTATCCGTCATCAATCTACTCAAAATGTGTTTGTGTTGTTTGTTAATATGCTTCTTGTATTAGCACATTAGAGTTCAATTTTTCACTAAAGATCACTTTTAAAATACACATTGCTGTAGCAACTATGCAATGAATTTATGAATGCATCTTCTCATGTCTCTATTGATTTTTCATACACAATATGGAGTTTTGATTTCCGGTGATCTATATTTGAGTGACTCCTGAAGTTAATGACATTAGTTGCTAACTTGTGTTGGGATCATATTGCTTCTTAAATGAAGAATTGGCTCTACTAACAAAAAGGAAAAAGGTATTTTTTGAGATATTGTTTGATAGAATTTGAAAATTGATTTTGACTTTGTGCTCTCTTTTTTTCTTTTACCAGTAAATAGCATTAGTATCCATTAGGCTTCTTTATGAAGAATCAATACATCTGCAAATGATGAAAGTTCTATTGGTATTTTGTTTCCCTTCTTGAGCTGTAAGCATTATTTTACTTTCACTTTTCAATACACAGAATAATCTGAAGGTTATCAGATGCATCTGCAAATATTAACAATATAGAACATACATCAACTATTAATTGTTTATTATGCATAGTCCACTAAGACATTTGGATATTAATATTCCTTTGGGGTATGAAATTATCCCCGCTGATCAATGCTTATTGGTCTTTGTAAAAACTAATTATACCATTAGTATGATGCTTTTAATGTATCCAAAAAATTATGTCTTTTGTATGTATGTCAGATACTTGTCGTATGGGACTTTGTACATGGTTGCTTTACATTGCAAAACCACGAATAATACAACCATTGGATCGTGTTTTCGTGAATTAGAGAAACAATAAAGTTGCTTATTTTGGGCTGAAATGATGGCAGTGCAAGATAATTTGGCAATGGTTTTTATATTGAAAGTAATTCAAAATGTCCTGACATCAACTGTCAGTTGTATAGCATGTATGGACTTGTAGAATTGTGCAGCACTGTATATGTTGTATTATGAGGTTTTCTATCATGGGTATGTATGGTTTATGGCATATATATATATATCCAGGGTAAAATGGGCAGAAGAAATGGAGGTGATAATGTGCTTGAAAGGGAACGCTATGCTGTTGCTGCAGTTTGCTTTAGGTCTTATTGCATTGGGTAGGAGTCCATAATCTCAATATTCAAATAAACGAGAAAACTTTCTGCCTTTTAATTCTTTTATGTTAATTATGCTTTTCTAACAGGTTGAGGGTAGATGCACTTGTTTTAATGGACAATTTAGTTGATCGATTGCTCTTCTACATTGGTGGCAAAGAAGTTCATCATGTATCCATCTAATATGAATTAAAATGTGTTATTTGCATTTTATGAAATATCATGTTAAGTTTTCTTATTATTTCTCTGATCACTCCTTTCTCTGTGTTACTCTTGATCAGTAAAGACCCTTTTTCTTGACACCGCCAACTGATGAACACCATCGTGGTGTTGGGCAGGTTGTATTAGCTACTTGATTATGTCAGTATATCCATAAATGAAAGTCTTTCTGCAATGTCCATTTATTTATTTATTTTTCTTGATGATTGTGACAATATTTTAACTTTTTAGATGATGGATGGAACTACTGTCAATGTTGATGTTACTGCACCTAGAACTTTAATTGCTCTCACTTTGATGTTTTTGAAGGTACTTTAATGTTGATGTTACATGAAGTTTTTGCAACCATTGTCTGAAGGGCCTAAAGCCCAAACATTAGATGTATATATCATGAAAACTTTCCTAAATTTCATATTAAAATTTTTGCCATTTTACTTGTCCCTTGATAGATTGAATCAGAGAAAATTGCATCAAGGATTTCTATTCCTTGGACTCATTTTGATTTGCAATATGTGAGGCCTAACTTTATCATGCTTCGAGTCATTGCCCAGAATTTGATAATGTGGAGCAAGTTATGCTGGTGAAGTCGAGGAATTAAATACTGCCTCACATGGCTAGAGTTTGATTTAAGCTTGTCATGATGTTTATGCCAGTGTGCATCCTTCGAAGGACTGGATTCTGTCTCAGATTCCTGAGATTGTCAGAAATGGAGTAGAGGGCCTCAAAGATGACATCAGTGATATTGATGAAATGGATGCAGAAACATTTGTTCAGGCATATGTAAATATAGTGGCTGGAGCTTGTATTTCTCTAGGTATGTGATAACAAATCCCTTTATATAGTGTTCCTGGCCTGTCATTAATGGTTAGGGCTATGACTGTCCAGTAACAATCATAACGGTTAGGCATTGATTGAGTATAGTGCTTGCAACTATTGGTTTTAACTCCTCATAAATACTTGTATCTACTTTATAACTCCCTTACCAAGCTTAGGGAGTATATATCTGAAAGTTCAATTATCAATATGTAACTGTTCCAGGAGATACCTAATCTATCAATTGAACTTGTGTCAATGAGTATATGTGCAATATTGACCTCATTCTGTGGGGGCATTCCATGATCTATATGCCTACTGCTTGAAAAACTAAGGTTTATGAAGATGATACTAATATCCATGCAATGCATTTTCTCTGCTATTGAGTTTTGCTAGTTAGCATGTAAGAATAGCATGTACTTTTGTTTCAATTCTCAGATATAGGCTTCTGCATAAATATTGATTTTCTAACTTCGAAAGTAAAAGTAATTTTGTGTAAAAAAATCAACAATAATTTAATGACGGAATAGAGACGACAATTTCATCACAATATTTTTAATATTGGTCGAATTTAGCAACAGAAACTTTAATTCGATTGCTAGAAATAGCAACGGTAATTGATTTTTGTAGCTATAAATAGCAACAAAATTTTTATTCGGTTGCTATTTTCCATTCGGTTGGTAAAAGTAGCAACAAAAATTTTAATTCCGTTGCTAAATTAATTTCCGTTGCTAAAAATATCAACCGTCAAATTTGCAATCGAATGTTCCGTTGCTATTTTCCGTTCTTAATTTTTATTAGCAATGAAAATTCAACAAATTCGATTGTTAATTTTCATTGCTATTTCTCAATTTTCTTGTAGTGTTTCTGTTTGCCTAAAACATTATGTTAGGTTTTCATATCTTTTTGTTATTTTGGATGTTTTTGTGTATATTTTGGTCCCTCCTTTTTTATTGATTACAAAAGAGGGAGAAATATTTTGTTGAATTGCTTGTGTTTTGGATTATGTTGGATTGTTATATGTTTGGCTTACTACAAATTTATGATGGATTGTTGTTATTGTTATGTGTTTGGTTGGATTTGTTATTACTACTTTTCTTGAAAATTTTTTGTGTGCTGTAACATCCTAATTTTGCTAAAAATTTGTTGTTTCCTAAGTAAAAATGCATAATTTCTCTAAATATATCTTTTGAAATTAGCCATGGCATGTCTCTTACTCTAAAAAAAATTGATATAGCATGGTGCATAATGGATTTATATTAATTATTGCAAGTTTTTTTTATTTTTGTAAATACTTCCATGCATATATTTAAGGGAGCTTTATAGACTAATCCAAATAGACTTTTAAGTGAAGTTTATTAAGGTTTTGTCATCATAAAAAAGGGAGAGATTGTTGGCTTAAGGTCACATCCTAATTTTGATAATAATCAAACCTTAAATAAATTTTATTATGAATTCTATTCTAAGCAATTTTTACAAAAATTTCTATATACTTTCTAATGCAATAATCAAATAATGAGGATTAAAATACTTTAAGCATGGATACAAGAAGTCAAATTTGAATAACACTTTATTATGTAAGAAAATACGATATTAAATTGTAAAATGGCCTAAAAATAACCTAAAAATCCAAGTATTCGCCAAGTTTTCAAATATAAGGACCTAAAATATGCCAAACTAAAATTCTAACCCTAAATCATACTTTGAATACTCTAAACGACATTAAAATCCAAAACAAAACTATAAAAGCAAAGCTTTACATTATACAACTATGGAGGAAATCATACTCAAATTCATATTATCATCATTATACAGATCTAGGTTAACATATTGTTCACATGAAACACATAAGTTCTGGAATAATGGCACACAAAACATTTAATTGTAACAGTAAACAACATGAATATATATATATATATATATATATATATATGATTGAATGTAAAGAGAGAAAGATAGATAGAGAGCTTTGAAATTCTTGAAGTCTAGATCTCCACTCCGATTATAGTTTTTGTGTTCAAGAAAAACAAAATGATTTTCGCGTGTGTTGTTTGTTTGGATTAAAAGAATATTGGAGCCTTTTCTTCTTAGAGAGAGAAGAATTAATTTCTTCTTCTCTAAGAATTTTCTATCTTTCCAAGAAAGATTTTCCCCTTTTTGAAACACTAATTTTTAGCTTTTATACCTAAGAAGGAGTTGGAATTGAATTCCAACTCTAACTCTCCAAATCTAGAGGGATTAATCCCTCAAGATCCGGATAGAAGATTGTTGGAAATCTCTCTTCCCATTTTTGAAAACCAAACAACGTGAGAAATTTGGAAATTTAACCACAAACGGTTGTCACCTCAGGGTAGAGAGCTGTCCCTCAAGCAAAAATCTATAATTCACAAAAATGCCCCTGATTTGACCTAGATAGGAGGAAGGTGGCCACAAACACCTGTCCCTCACATAACAGATGATTGTCTATCACCGATGAAGGCTAAAATCATGGTTTTAATGCTCTTTTGTTGAAACCTTTCAAAAACAATTAAAAAATCATAAAATTTTCTTAAGACTGTGAAAAATACACATTGGAGTTTTGAGATACATAATTTTTATTAGAAATATACTATTTTCTCATCATCGAATAACCCTGATCTAGGCTGCCTTGGGTCATGGCGTCTACAACTGCTCCTAATTTTGGGAAATTGGTGCACTAGTGCTAAAGTGATCCAAAATTTAGAGTGAAAGGAAAAAGACACGTACCTAAGGTTGATTGTCTTAAAACACATATCATATAAGGTAGCGAATCTCTTGATTGATTAAAACACATACCATCTGAGACAGTGAGTCTCTTGGTTGATTAAAACACATACCATCTAAGGTAGTGAGTCTTTTGGTTAGGTAGTTATCATCAGGTTGTCGACATGTTAACCCTGGTTCAGGTAGTTAACAATAGTTTATCGATGTGTTAACCCTTGATTAACTATCTGATTAGTGCCAACTTGTCAGCATGTAGAATTGAGATGAGTTGATTGAATCTTATTAGTGTCAGCTTGTCGGCATGCAGAATCAGGTTGTTTGCTCATATCTAATTAGCAAAAATTTTTTGGCATGCAGAATCAAGATAATTTGTTGTATTTGATTAAAACTAGCTTGTCAGCATGCAGAATCAAATGAGATCGAGTAATGTTTGGTTGGTGCCATTATAGGCAAACCTACCCATCTAGTTGTGTTGGTTGACATCCTGTATGGACGCAACTGTCCCTCTTGAAGCAATATTCTATTTGAAGAATTTCTAGCAAATATGCATTTGTGAGGAGTCACTGATGTGCTTAAAGCATATGTTCCATATGTGTAAGTCTATCTTGGAGATATTTCAACTTAGTACCATGATCTTAGCTAGATTATGTACACTTTCCAATGATTATGTCACCACTTGCAAATTGGCACAATGAAAGGAAAACCATCATCATCAAGGCTGTCGACACGTTTGATTTCACTCTGTGTCTTTCCAAAATTTATATTGTCATCAGGCTTTTGCCTCTTGTTTAATAGTTCTTTGTTGTTAACATCAACTCTATATCCCTTTTGATGTGTTCAAATCGAAACATCCCACACTCTAAAAGGGTATGGTTCATTTCCAAGAATCCTTTTGCTTATAGCCCAACTGAATATCGATTGCTACAATGACATTCTGACCATTATATGGCTCTAGCTTTGGCAGTATTCAATTTTGACCTCATGATAGTCTAGGCTTTCTAAGGCAATCAATAGTAAAAGTTCAAAAAGGTAGCCTTTAGAGATAGTACTGTTAGTGTAAGCCCTAGCCCCCAATGCATTGTAACGAAACACTTGAAATTAATAAAATGAGGCATTAGTTTTATCTTTTGTATTCCTGTGCATATCAATTGATAAAACTATCCAAGAATGTCGTTTCGGTTTAAGTTATCATGTGTGAGGCACATGATTGTAAGACCTTGAAACAAATAAGACTTCATTCTAAATATCCCTAGTCAGTCATTGTTATGGGAATAACAATGAATTAAGACTAGTATGCTCTCTCTGATATTATGAGTTCTGTCTTACGGATCATTAGGACAAGAGTGTCAATCAGAGATCATAGATACATGTTAAAGAACATGGTATCTGGATACGATCCGCTCATGAGAACATTACATGGTACAAGTCATAAGTGTTTCTCATATGCAAGTTTTGTATCGGAGTTCTTAGACCTGAAATCTCTATGAAACTCTTTATGAATTACTGTGTACTTTGACATACACCTAACGTGCTCGTAACAGAGTGACAAGTACGGGTATGATTGGGTATGCATTAATTCATGTTAGAGAGCATGAGAGAAGTGAAGGGATTACCCCTCTCAATAAGAGAGAAAATATTACCGGCCACTTGATCAGTGAACTGAGAAGTGTATGGCCATACCGAGATGAAATAATGAGTAATCATTATTTATCTGAGAGTTCAGTGTCACTGGAATATCAAGAAAGGAATTAATATATATAAGGATGACTAGTTCCATGCCTTATATTAATTTTGATATTTAAGGGTAAGGGACTATGCAAAATTGTATTAGGTCACCAAATGCCATATGCATTTTCATTTAATTTGGAATGCTATAATATCTTGCTAGAGAATATATATAGCCTTTGAATTAATTTATTAATTCATTGCCAACATTAAATGGACCTATAGGATCGCACACAAAGCATTGGGCTTAAAATGTTTAAATTAAGTATTGGGCATTAATTTGGGCTTTTAATTAAAGTCAAATTAATGTATGTAATGGGTTATAAAATTGCTATTGGGCTTTTGTTACGAAGCAAGATGCAGATGCAGACGCTGATGCAGATGCAGACGCTGAAATTCAACATGGTCATGTTAAAGATGTTGCGATTATCAGCTTACCTCCAGGACCCATAACAAGGTCTCGAGCAAAGAAATATCAAGTGGTATTGATTCGTCATTTACAAGGCTTGGTGAATTCATTTGGAGATGACTTGCAAGGTTACAGTTCGGACACTAAGGCAACACGAGTTCAATACAATCTACTGCAAGTCCAAGTCCATAATGGGTTTTAATTAAGAGCTGGCCGAATTTATTTTATTAGTTATTGTTGCTGGATTAAATTTTTATGTGTTATCTTTTAGTAAGTAGCTTTTGAGTAGGAATCTTACTCTTTAAGAATCCTACCCTATCAAGGATATCTTCCTCTTTAGGAATTCTATTCTAATTAGGAGATTTTATTTGTATTGCTATTTATACTCCTAGCCGAACCATGAAGGGATATATATTTTTTGGATGATTTTTTTAATTGAGAGATAAACCAAAGTTGTTTGCTTCTGTCTTTGTATTCTTGCGTAGAATGCATATTAGTAAGGAACATTCAAGGAGATTGATCACCTTCTTGTGAAGTGTTTCGAAGTTGGAATGCTGAAATAAGTTTTCTGTGTTTAAACTAGTTGATCATTCACCTAAGTTAACCTGCTAGTCTAACCATTCTTGGGGGTTGAAACCGAATTGTTGTGTGGGTTTTCACGTTAATGTGCTGGGGGTTTGAATACTCAAGGGGTTCTCAGGCTTATTCGTGGAGGTTCTCGTATCATTTGGTATCAGAGCTTGACTCTAGATCAGGTTTTATCGTTACAAATTTTCGTTCATTCAGTATTGTTTTTCTTGTGTTCTTTGTTATCTTTGAATTCGGTTTGTGAGTCTTTCTTATGTTGTCCGTTTTCGTTTTTTGCATTATTATTTTGTATGGGAAATTGTAATTGGAAGAAGGTTTGTTTCTCTTGGGGGCTATTATAAAAAAATAAAAAAAAACAAACAGAGACGTGTTTAAAAAAAAACATATTGAAATTGGGAGCTACGTGATTGTGATTGTTATAAATTGGGATTCTAATTCCTACTTAGTATTTTTTTTACCACACTTTGTTTTTTTATCTGTGAGTTTCAGCTCAGTCGGGGTGGGTCTCTTTTATTAAATTAAGTCAATTCTTTCACATGTCTTTTGCCTCTATTTGAGTTTTCTTTTTCCTTGATTCCTACGTGATACATTAAATTCTTGTTTCTTCAAAAAAAAAAAACCCAATTTGCCTCAAACTTGTTTAAACAGTTTAACTTCGAAGAAAATTCCACACGGTGCTCAAGCTGTTTGGATTGTTCCTGAAAGTGTGATTCCACGTAAGTGTCAAAGAAATTAGCTAGAGAGGTGTGAAGAAAACCTTTGAGTGCATTAATTACGAAAGTTAAACACGAGTGAACAACCCCCATCTTTGAGAGCAAACACGTAAGGGAGTGCTTGTGAGGTCATTGAGTTTTCTTTGAAACTAACTTTTATTTGCAGAAATGTCAAACCAAGGAAGTTACGTTGGCGCTGGTCCCAGTATTGAAGCTAGTTTTCGTGAGGATGAGGAACGAGAGATTACACGTTTTACTCGAGCTGTGGAATCGATGAGAGAAACGCTAGAGCGTATGAATATGCGGTTGCAGGCAGTTGAGAGAGGAACACCAATTTACCATGAACAGCAAAGGGAAAGTAGACACCGACGTCCTCAAGTTAATGATTTGGAGGATGATAATTTTGATTCCAATGAGGATGAATTTGCTACTGATGGTGGCATACCGAGACATGGAGGACGAGGAAGCCGTGGTTTCGGTTTGGGTAGAGGTAGAGGAAGATGGCAATATAATCCAGCCTATGGTCGAAATCGTGGTTTTACAGATTTTGCGGATCGCAGTTTGGGCAATATTAAACTTGAAATACCTCATTTTCAAGGCAAATCAGATCCGGAAGTTTATTTGCAATGGGAGAAAAAGGTGGAGCTTATATTTGATTGTCATCACTTCAGTGAGGAGAACAAGGTTAAACTTGCCGTGACACAATTTTCAGATTATGCTATAGCTTGGTGGGATCAAGTGGTGACTAGTCGGAGGAGAAATTTAGAGCAACCAATTGAGACTTGGCATGATCTTAAGTCTATGATGAGGAAGCGGTTTGTTCCAAAACATTTTCATCGAGAGCTTGTACAAAAACTTCAAGTTCTTCGACAAGGCAGTAGGAGTGTCGATGATTATTTCAAGGAGATGGAGATGATTATGACTCGAGCAGGAATAGAGGAGGACATGGAGGCTACCATGGCGCATTTCTTGGCTGGATTGAATAAGGAGATAGCCGACCGAGTGGATTTACAACCTTATGTGGAGTTAGATGAGATGGTACACATTGCCATCAAGGTGGAAAAACAACTTCAAGGCCGAGGAGCAGCAAGGTACATTTCTAAACCTTTTTCCAACTCTAATTCTAATTGGAAAAGAGATGGGAAAAATGAATTTAAAGGTGTAAATAAGGCTATTTATGATGTTGCTAAAGGAAAGTCAGAAATAGTTTCTAAAGAGAAGCCTAAAACAGAAGGGAGAAATAGAGATATAAAATGTTGGAAATGTCAAGGCGTTGGACATGTTAGTAGGGAGTGTCCTAATAGACGAACTATGACTTTGAGGAATGGAGAAATTGTGACTGATGAAGAGGAAGGAAATGAGAGTGATGAGATGCCCGAATTGGAGGATTGTAGTGATGGTAGTATTGAGGAACCGATTCGAGGTGATTTGTTAGTTACAAGGCGTGCTCTTAGTACCCAATTGAAAGAAGATTGCCATGAGGAGCAGCGGGACAACTTGTTTCATACAAGGTGTCACGTTCAGGGAAAAGCTTGTAGCGTGATTATTGATAGTGGGAGTTGCACGAATGTGGTGAGCAATTTCTTGGTTAACCGGTTGGGGTTGGTCACGACACCACATCCGCGGCCCTACAAACTTCAATGGCTCAATGATTGTGGTGAGATTAAGGTAAATCGGCAAACTATTATTTCAATAGATATTGGTAAATATCATGATGAGGTTTCATGTGATGTAGTACCTATGCATGCCGGAGATATTTTGCTTGGTAGGCCATGGCAGTTTGATAGGAGATCTATGCATGATGGGTACCTCAATAGATATACTTTTACTAAGGATGGAAGAAAAACAATCTTGACACCACTTTCTTCAAAAGAGGTGTATGCAGATCAATGTAAATTGGAACAATTGAGAGTTGAGGCTGAACAAAAAGAAAAAGAAAATCAAAAGAGTGAAAATAAAAATAGTGCAAATAAAATGAGTGAAAAGAAGAAGGGAAAAGAAAAGCAAAATCGGCCTAGAGAGAAAAGTATGAGGAATGTGAGTTTGATAGCTAGAGGACGTGAAGTTCGGGCTGCTTTGAACTCGAAACGGCCCATATTTGTACTCGTGTACAAAGGAGCTTATTTGGCATTTAACGATCTTAACCCATCTTTGCCTAGTGTGTTTGTTGAACTTTTGCAGGAATTTGAAGATGTCTTTCCCTAGGAAATAACATGTGGGTTACCACCAATACGAGGCATAGAACACCAAATTGACTTCATTCCTGGAGCATCTATACCAAATAGGCCGGCATATAGAACGAATCCCAGTGAGACGAAAGAAATACAACGACAAGTGGATGAGTTGCTAGCCAAAGGGTATGTGCGAGAGAGTCTTAGTCCGTGTTCGGTTCCTGTCATTCTTGTGCCGAAGAAAGATGGAACTTGGCGGATGTGCGTGGACTGCAGAGCCATCAATAAAATCACTGTAAAGTATCGTCATCCTATTCCTAGATTAGATGATATGCTTGATGAATTACATGGTTCTTGTTTGTTCACCAAAATAGACTTAAAATCTGGTTATTATCAAATTCGAATGAATGTTGGAGATGAATGGAAAACGGCATTTAAGACTAAATATGGACTATATGAGTGGCTTGTCATGCCATTTGGTCTTACTAATGCACCTAGCACATTCATGAGATTGATGAACCATGTTTTGCGTGAATACTTGGGTAAATTTGTTGTTGTTTACTTTGATGATATCCTAATTTACTCCAAGTGCTTGGATGATCATATTGTGCATGTGCGACTTGTATTAGATATACTTAAGCAAGAAACATTGTATGCTAATCTTAAGAAGTGTAGTTTTTGCATGGATAAGGTTAACTTTCTTGGTTTTGTAGTATCTAGTGACGGTGTTGAGGTTGATGAGGACAAGATTAAGGCTATTAAGGAATGGCCGAAGCCTAAAACTGCTAGTGAGGTAAGAAGTTTTCATGGGCTTGCTGGTTTTTATCGGCGGTTCATTAAAGACTTCAGTACCATCGCTGCACCCTTGAATGATCTTGTTAAGAAAAATGTTGGATTTGTTTGGACTGATGCACAAGAGAATGCATTCAATCAACTTAAGGAAAAACTGTGTACTGCACCTTTACTTGCTTTGCCTAATTTTGACAAAACTTTTGAGATTGAATGTGATGCAAGTGGCATAGGAATTGGAGCTATTTTGATGCAGGATCAACGACCATTGATGTATTTCAGTGAGAAGTTGAGCGGTGCAGCGTTGAAATATCCGACATATGACAAGGAATTATTTGCCTTGGTTCGAGCTTTGCAAACATGGCAACATTATTTATGGCCCAAAGAGTTCGTAATACATACCGATCATGAAAGCCTGAAGCATTTGAAAGGCCAAGACAAATTGAACCGTAGGCATGCCAAATGGGTGGAATTCATCGAAACATTCCCGTATGTCATCAAGTACAAACAAGGTAAAGAGAATGTGGTTGCTGATGCATTGTCTAGAAGGTATTTTTTACTTAATACTCTTCATACTCAGTTGTTGGGGTTTGCGTTTATTAAAGAATTGTATCTTAATGATGTTGCATTCGGTGATATCTATAAATCTTGTGATAATGGGGCTGTTTTGGATGATTTTTATTTGTTTGATGGATTCTTATTTAAGCGAAACAGATTGTGCATTCCTAAGTGTTCCATGAGGGAACTATTGATTAAGGAGGCACATGGTGGCGGCTTAATGGGGCATTTTGGCGTAAGCAAAACTTATGATATGCTCATTGAACATTTCTTTTGGCCTGGTATGAAACATGATGTGCATAAGGTTTGTGAGCATTGCATTACATGTAGAGAGGCTAAGTCTAGGCTGAAACCGCATGGCTTATACACACCACTTCCTGTTTCAAACGAACCTTGGACAGATTTGTCTATGGATTGCCTAAAACTCGGAAAGGATGTGATAGCATTTTTGTCGTGGTTGATAGATTTAGTAAAATGGCTCATTTTATACCATGTCATACAACTGATAATGCTAAGTTGATTGCTGATTTATTTTTCAAAGAAGTTGTACGTTTACATGGTATACCAAAAAGCATTGTTAGTGATCGTGATGTTAAATTCTTGAGTCATTTTTGGCGTGTGTTGTGGGGGAAGTTAGGAACTAAATTGTTGTTCTCAACTACTTGTCATCCTCAAACTGATGGACAAACTGAAGTAGTCAACCGAACATTGATAACTTTACTTCGGGCTATAATTGAAAAGAACATTGGGACTTGGGAGGATTGTTTACCATTTGTGGAGTTTGCATACAATAGGGCTATTCATAGCACTACACATTGTTCTCCATTTGAGATTGTTTATGGTTTTAATCCACGTACTCCTATTGATTTATTGCCGTTACCCCCTAACCAGTTTGTGAGTGTTGATGCTAATTCTAAGGCAGATTTGGTAAAGAAACTACATAAGCAGGTTAAAGAGCGCATTGAGAAGCACAATGCTCAGGTAGCATCTCGTGTGAACAAAGGAAGGAAGCCTATGGTTTTTCAACCTGGAGATTGGGTTTGGGTGCATTTTCGTAAGGAGAGGTTTCCGCTTCAACGGAAATCCAAACTCAATCCGCGAGGAGATGGTCCTTTTCAAATACTTGAAAGGATTAACGATAATGCCTACAAAGTTGACCTTCCAGGTGAGTATAATGTTAGTGCTTCATTTAATGTTGCTGATTTGAGTCCTTTTGATGTAGATGATGCCTTGGATTCGAGGACGAATCCTTTTGAGGGGAGGGGGAATGTTACGAAGCAAGATGCAGATGCAGACACTGATGCAGATGCAGACGCTAAAATTCAACATGGTCATGTTAAAGATGTTGCGATTATCAGCTTACCTCCAGGACCCATAACAAGGTCTCGAGCAAAGAAATATCAAGTGGTATTGATTCGTCATTTACAAGGCTTGGTGAATTCATTTGGAGATGACTTGCAAGGTTACAGTTCGGACACTAAGGCAACACGAGTTCAATACAATCTACTGCAAGTCCAAGTCCATAATGGGTTTTAATTAAGAGCTGGCCGAATTTATTTTATTAGTTATTGTTGCTGGATTAAATTTTTATGTGTTATCTTTTAGTAAGTAGCTTTTGAGTAGGAATCTTACTCTTTAAGAATCCTACCCTATCAAGGATATCTTCCTCTTTAGGAATTCTATTCTAATTAGGAGATTTTATTTGTATTGCTATTTATACTCCTAGCCGAACCATGAAGGGATATATATTTTTTGGATGATTTTTTTAATTGAGAGATAAACCAAAGCTGTTTGCTTCTGTCTTTGTATTCTTGCGTAGAATGCATATTAGTAAGGAACATTCAAGGAGATTGATCACCTTCTTGTGAAGTGTTTCGAAGTTGGAATGCTGAAATAAGTTTTCTGTGTTTAAACTAGTTGATCATTCACCTAAGTTAACCTGCTAGTCTAACCATTCTTGGGGGGTTGAAACCGAATTGTTGTGTGGGTTTTCACGTTAATGTGCTGGGGGTTCGAATACTCAAGGGGTTCTCAGGCTTATTCGTGGAGGTTCTCGTATCAGCTTTGGTCCATGAGAGAGAGAAATTCAGCCCACAAGGTTTAATTTCAATTAATTAATTATCTTGTGTTAATTAAGTTAATTGAGTATTAAAGCCTAAAGGAATTTAAATTAAATTAAATCACTTATTTATTTAATGAAGTGGCCGAAATTCCAAGAGGAAAATCAAGGAATTTTGGCACATGCTATTTATTTAAATTAAGTATTTTCATTTAATTAAATGACTTATGTTTTATTTCAAATTTGAATTTAAATTCAAAGGAGTTTAATTCAAAATAGATTACTTATCTTTAGGAAGTGATAGAGTTTGAATTTATTATCTTAGGATAGTTGAAGTCAAATCTAAGACTTGCCAAAGGATAAGTATACACATTAAAAGAAATAAAACCCTAGGATATATAAAGAAGTTGGCGTGAAAATAAGCTAAGCCACCTTGCTTTTGGCGTGAATTAATTCTCTCCCTCAAAACAATTCTCTCTTGGCCGAAATACACAAGGAGAAGGATTCTTCCTTGCTTTCTTGTGTTCTTAGGCATTAATAACACCTTAAAGAAGAACAAGATCAAGTCTTGTAGCTTCAAACAATTGCCATTACACAATACTTAAAAGAGAGCTAGCAATCTCTATTTTAAGCCTTCTTTGCAAGTGTGTGTGTGAGGATAGAGGGAGTGGCGTAAAAGGCTGTTCCTTGGCATTGGTGATCAAGATCTAAGGTGGATAGAGGTATCTTAGTTGCTGGTCATCACCAAATTCAAGATTAAAAGGCATCAAAAGTTGTAAGTTTTAAAACCCTAAAAATTGCATGTTTCGATTCTTGTTTTGGATATGTGTGGTATGTATGATAAAAAAAAATTTTTTTCGCTGTGCTATCATGATTATCATACCATGTCATATTCCATCAAGTACAACCAGTGAGAGTATACATCCTGGCGATAGGATTTGTTATAAAAGATCCCAATAGCTTGCTGAGAATACTTCTGAGCCTAATATAAGACTCTTCTTGCATGGTTATGATTGTAAGAGATGATAATCCCACAACTCAGACCTAACTACAAAGACATGTCCGGTTCATAGTGAGTGTACTCCATAGTTTGATTTCCATCAACTTTTGTCTTTCAATGACTTTAGTTTGTGTAAATTCTCAACAAGCATGAGGGTGTAAAATTATCCCGAACTCAAAAAAATCCACACTTCTATTTACTGTGCATCTCTTTTAATCTCAACCCATTTAGGTGATTTCTTGTAATGAGGATGGGTGTTTTGGCTTGTCCTTCATTGAAGTGATATGTATATGCCCATTGATAGGGTTTGAGGTACCTGTGGGAAAGATTTAATATTAATGCTCTATTTATTAAGTATGGCTCCATTTTTTCTTTTTTGTCATCCTATTAATCTTTTCTCTTTTCTTTCTTTTGTTTTTTCTTCTTTTTTTTTGGCTTATTTCATTTATTTTGACTTTGTCGTTACATGTTAATTATACATTTTATTATTAGTTTATAATTTTTTTTTTCAGTTTTCAGGTATGTTAAACATGAGTAAAATAATCAAAATGTAAGTAAATACATAAATTAAATACAAGTTCTAGTTTTATGAATATTAAAAACATCCAACCAAATTTTTAAACTCCCTAAATACAAAATGATAACTTGGGAGGTCTAGCTTGTGCCATAGCCTGTGGCACTGCTGACAGCTGCTCATCATCCTCCTAAATCTGAAGTGAAATCCTAGCAATGTTACTGTAAGAGGCTGTAGAACCTAGCCGCTGTAAACCCTAACCCTAGTGACTGCCCTAGAGTGTTGCTTAAGCTACCTCATTAGATTATCCCTTAAGTACCTAATGTACCTCCTCAGTTACTCGTCTGTCTAGCTACTGCCTATCTCCCTCTAGGGACTGCTCTCTAATTTGGGTGAGTGACTCATCAACTACCTACAAGGATGCATTGAACCTCTGCCATACAGCCACTAACTTAACTCTGATGTCTTGTACATCAGACTATAGAGACTATACTACTACTAGTAGTGACTGTAGAGACTGTATTACTATTAACACTGACTGTAGAGTCTGATCCTATCACCTAATAGCCTCCTTCATAACAAACAATCTCCTTAAAATGTCATCAAATAAGGGGCTGATGATGGATGTATTAGTGGCACATTAGATATGGATGCCTATGGGTACCCTGATAGTGGTGGAGTAGTCAATGTAGATACACCCGAATCTCCATATAGTGGAGGAAAAGTAGAGGTGGATGCCCCGAGTATCCATATGGAGAACTACCCAACCTCCTGGCTGGTAATCGCTAATGTCTAATCAGTGATCGTGGATGTGCTGGTGGATGAGGTGACCCACCAAAAAGATCCTGAAAGTCTATCTACATGTCAATCTCATAACCAAAGTCAATATCTGCCCCCTAATGCTCTTGAGACTTCTCTACCTAGTTATCCTAATTTTTTAGCTGTGCTAAAGGTGCCTGTGGTGGTTGCGACAGACCCTAATCATCTCCCTTTGCAAGTACATCTAGCACTACAGGATCCAAACTATATCTATCCCTTGTCTCTAGGACAGTCAATGGTCGATATTGATCCTTCTGACCATAAACTAACTCTACCATCTTCATATTAAGTGCAATCAGAACCAATAACAATTGGGTCACTACACCCCCTATACAGATCTATGTGGTGGATGAAGTGGCTACTCTGACCAGGGAAGCGATGATTTCATAGATGATGTCTACCCTTATGTGCTCTTGTATCCCCCAACAAACTAGTAATCTCAGCTTAATTAACTGACCCGAGGCTCCTCGTATAACCTAAGTAAGATTTAGATAGTATGCGTTAGATGTATCGGTACGCTAGAGTGGCTAACATGGTGCTTTTCACCATGTGCGATCGGTACACTACTCCCAAAAGTACAATAACTATCCATCGGGTCCGATCTACTATCCTATCATGGGTGACAACATCTGTTCCCATTAAAAGGCCTATGGCCTTAGTAAACCCTCAACATGTGATGCTATAGTGGATACCAATGCCCAAAACTAAACTACACCCTCCTCTATGTCTGATCTTTGAAGCCTTCATACTCCAACATGACTAGAACCTCCCTGGTGACATTTGGGTAGGTTTGGAAGGTCGGGCTGAAGAACTTTGTCCATCCCACTTCAGCTAGCAACTGGTCAATCTCCTGCATCAATCCTACAAACTATATGAACTACCTGGACATAAAGCGACTGTCTCTTAATTAAACTCATAGCAGGGCTCGATATCTATAAACTTGTGAAGATGTCATGCAAAGACTACTCTATAACCTTCCTGGTTATTACTTTCACACATACCATCCTGTATGCAATCACCCATAATATAGTCCATTAGCATAATTATCACATTAATAAATATGCCTTTTAACTAAGTTATCCAACCAGATAAGATCATATAAAAAGCTCTACTTACTATACCATGTTTTACAACTATTTTACTCTTTACGAACCACTTTACTTAATACAAAATGAAAATGTACAAAAGCAAAAGCTAAAAAAAAAAAAAGATAACATCTTCATACTTTGACTCTTTCTAGTGTTGACCTTGTTGTTGCATATCTTACCTCTGATAGAGAGTCAAAAATTGAGTACCTATATGGATAAAATCCGTGCTAAGCTATACAACTTAGTAGGGAATAATTAATATGTGAACAACCACTCACACTAGTCATTTGTAAGCACACAAACATGCAACAATACAAAGATATATTTCTTCATTTCTCTCACCTCCCATCATATCTTAAGCCTAAATTTCATCCATATATACTAGGAAGCATCCTCTTCAAGATGGAAATCAGCTTAGAGCTCGGGGAAGCTTGGGAGTGGAGGATTTTTAGTGAGAGAAAGTAACCTTAAAAAGGTAAATTATTGAGTTTTGGGTAGAACTAATTGGGGAATTTGTTATAGGCTTGTAGAGCATCCTTATTAGGATTATTTAATAGCAATTACATGTTTAAATTCAAAGCATAAGCTCACTAATTTCTCCTCCACAATTTTGGCCAAAAGAGGAAATCAAGGTAAAAGAGGAAAGCAAAGAGGAGAAAGGAAGCAAAAGAGAAGAATAAGGGATTTCAAGCTACCAAAAGGTTAGTGGACACAAACTACACCCTATTTCATTTAATTTTTTTATTTTTGGTATGAAAATCACATTATGTAACTATAAGAAATTAAAGAAAAATGTGAAATAATTTAAGGTAATATAGCAAAATAATGTTTTAATGAGAAATAAACATAAATTGAAGTAAAAATAAAACATATGAGCGAAGAACATACCATGGGGTATAATATGTTCATTTGATGTTTATGTGCATTTTAAGCATAAAATGTGTAATACAAGGATAAATAAATACTTCATGAATGATTTAAGCTTAAAATAACATGTGGACACTATATTCATCATGTAAAAATAATGATGTACTAAAAGGAAATAAATTAGTAATGGTGCAATTTAAAAGCATATTAATACATAAAGGCCTAAATAATCATTAAAGCATGTTAAGCATGATAATGCAAGAAAAACCATGAAGAAATTATGATGAGATGTCTTGGCCGAATTAGGTAGTATGTTGAACATTATGATAATGGTATGATATTTGGTATATTAAACATAAAATGTGCATATTTAACTTGAATAAATATTATACAAATAAATTAAGCATAAAATAATATATAGACATAATGGTCATCAAGTGAACATAATGGTGTACAAATGTATAATTAAGAAATAATAAAGTACCATTGATGTATGATAACATATAATCACATAAAATAAATGTAGAAACATGTAAAGCATTAAATGGAAGAAGAAATCACATGGCATGTTGGATTCCTTATGGAGGTCAAATGGTGTTTCATGTGGAAATGTCATATTTTTATCATGTCTAAATGTTATTTAGTATGTACATTATGGATTTACATGAAAAATGGATGTATGCATAAAGAATGAGGAAGTATGAAATGATACATAATTGAAATAACATAAAGTCTAGCATAAAAATATAACATCAAATAAGATAATTAGTTGCTCTTAGTGTACGGTGGGTGATCCAGGATCCTAAGATATAATGGTTAGCCATAAGGACCCATATACCATGATAGCATTATGAGATCACACATACATCAAGGAGGGATGACTACGCTCAAGCTGTCACCTCACATACAGTCATACAATATATTTATACAGTCTTCATCTCATATATCCAGTTCGAGAATTTTCACTAGTCGTCACTAGGGGCAAAACAGTAAATACACACGTAAACAAGAGTTAAATGATAAATCATGCATAAAGAATGTCATAAAGTTAATTAAATAATAAATAATGTGAGAAATGTAGTTAATAGTTCAATAAGGGAAAAATGATAATTATGCTAGAAAATAGGGACTAAATGGTAAATTTTACATAAAAGAAATCATAAATGTAAATAAATAGAAAATAATGTGAAAAATGAGATTAATAGGTTTAAAAGGGTAAAATGGTAACTGCATGATAAATTAGGGACAAAATAGTAATTTGGCATAAAAAAGGTGATTAAAAGGATTAAAAAAGTCAAATGAGGAAAAAAGGACAAAATCTTAAATAATGAAAAGTTTGGGGACTAAAATATAATTTGCCACTTCATGAAGAAGAATAAAGACCAAAATACAAATTTTAGACTTAAAAAGGAATAAAAGTCAAAGAGAAAAAAAAGGGTCAAAATTAAGGTCGAAATAAGTCAAACATGATGAATAAAAGTTTAAGGACCAAAATATAATTGCCATCAAATTGATTTAATTATCTTAAATAAATATAAAGGGGCAAAAAGGTAATTTATCACATCATAAAGAAATATTAAAGACTAAAGTGTAAATTGCAAAGTCAAAATAAAATGAAAGATACAAAAAGAATAAAAAGGGGTAAATTGGTCAATAGATAGTAAAATTACAGAAAGGAAGAATAAAAAGGAAATTTTGAACAAATCTAGTAAATAAATGGCGAGATATAATTTAGCCAAAAAGATAAGAAAATAGAACTAAATCTATAATTTTGGCAAAGGAAGTAAATTTATGGACTAAAATGAAAAGAAATGCAATTTCATGGTGAAAAATATTAAAAAGGAGAAACTGAGAGTAGAATGAGAATAGTAATTATAAGCAAGAGACAGTAAAAAGGGTCAGTTAAGTTAGAAAAAGAATTTAAATGTTAATTCAGTAAAACACAATTCTTACATGCCATATTGAGAAAACTAATGAGATTTAAATGTTATTTGATAAAAGTATGGACATAAATGAGAATGTCATTAAAGATGAAAAAATTTAAGGGTAATTAAGAAATTAAGTACAACAAAATATTATTCAGTTAGCAAGAAAAGAAATTATAATAATATTGAAATTGAATTACATAAGCAATATGCTCAATAAAGTTAAGTTTATAAACTATGAAGAAATCAGAATAAAGTACTAGGACTAGTATATAATTAAATAGAAATGCAGGGGCATAAGAGTACAATAATGTTGAAATTATAAGCACCAGAGGTCAAACAACAAAAAAGATGAACATGTAAGGACTTAAAGTCAATAAGGACTAAACAGTAATTTGAAAAATATATATATAGACAAATAGATAAAAATAATAACTATAACAACAAAAGAAAATAATAATAATAATAATAATAATAATAATAATAATAATAATAATAATTCATTTAAATGAAATTTTATGCAATTATATCAACCATTAGGCAACAGTGTTGCTTAGCACGTTGTTTGTTTGACTACGCTTAGGTACAAGTTTTAAGGACGCAATGAAGAAGGTTCGAAATGGCATGTAAATGTGATGTATTTATGGACACGAAGATTAGAGAACTCATGTATTAGATTTTAGATGATGGGTATGTAGTAATTAATGTTGTATGTTGGATGCAAATGAACTGTGAAAACTGATTATATATATACATGTTTAAGCATATGTGTATGGAATTTGTGGTTGTGTTGCGATATGGATTAATGTTTGAGTGTTGCGATATGGATTAATGATTGATATATAAGTGCTATGAATGTATTGGAGAATTGGAGGTAGAGGTTGCCTTTTGGGAGTGTTATTTGCCAATTTGCAGGTTTAGGTAGCACGGTTTACAAGCCATCATGATGCAAGATTTTTATCAAATAAATAGTAACAATGTAACGTCATTAGTAACAATATACAGTATATGGAAGTCATGGATGAACTGAGGGTGTTGCATGGCTAGCCATAGGGACTTCACATGAAGTTAGAGATTAGAAATATTTGGTTGGTTGAAGCGTTGATCACCCTAAATGGTCAATTCGATAGGATTTGAATAATAACATAATTGGTTGAAGCATTGATCACCCCAAGTGATCACTTCGATATATTTAGGTCCATTAGTGTTCTTGTCCCACATATTCGGTTCGAGAATTTTCACTGGTTAATACTTGGGGCAAATATGTCAATTTAATGTTGACAAGTGGATCAATATATAAATAAGTGATAAAGAATGGCATAAATGTAAATAAAGGATAAGGATGGCAAAAATGTAAATAAGTGAAAAGTGGTGGTAAATATGGAATAAGTGGTAAAAATTAGTGTAATATTGTTGCGAACCTAACAAGTGCACTAGATCGATAAGTAATAAAGTGGGGTATATTTAAGACCCACAAATATCGAACCCAAGGGATAAGGCTATTTTAAGTTAGATATCTAGAGTTGAGCGAGTTAATCTGAGATAAATTTCAAGTTTTTGATTGAGAGAGCATCCTAAATCTAATTAACAAAATAATTAAATAAAGAAGATAAGCTAATTAAACTAGATATTAAAGTTAAAACATTGCTCGGGTTCACTCATCCACCCTATACCCAATGTGAATTAATTTTACCTAAAAGCATATATGAATGAATCCGAGATAACCCTCTTAACCTAAGTGTCCATTCCAGAGCCAGCTATTCTAGTTGCTAAATATCCATTCTGGAGCCAGCCCAACAACTAGCCTAAGCACGGATCTAACATCCTAAGTTCGGTTTGCCGTCCATTTCGAGCCAAGCAACCCAAAACCCATCTATTTCACTCCACACTCTAATATTAAAATCACAAATACTGCACATCTAGAGTCCCATTCGGAGTCGTCCAAAATAGACAACATTCATGATAGAAGAACTGAGCAAAATCATTCATAGAATCCAATCCACTAGGCTCAATACCCATCCAAGACATATGATAAAAATCATTCATCCATGCATGGAAAATAATTTAATAGATTGAAAAAACATGAGATATAAATAAGTAGTAGTGAAAATAGACCATTAATTCATGTAAAAATCAAATTAAGTTCAAGATTCACATTGTGGGTAGGGGATTCAAAGATCCTAAGCGACAAAACTACAAATTAAACATAAATAAAGTAAAAAGAGAAAGGAAAGAGAAAACCCATGAAGCCATTTATAGCTTGTGAAGCTCCAATCCGAATCCAAGCCTCCTCCTTCAAAGCTCCAAGCAAAATGAAGAACACAACTTAAAGTAAATGCAGAAAATTAAATCTAACCCTAACTTACATTGGAAAATAAATCTAATCTAAGGTTTACATTGAATAAAATCTAACCTACAACATAAAATGAACGGAAAACATAAGGAAATTGGAGGAAGAAACCCTAGATCTAAGTGTGGCGGCTCTCCTCCTCTTCCCCTTTCTCTTTCTGCCAAAAAAATGCAACTTTTATAGATCTGCCGATGGCCACGACTGAGACAAAAAGTGTTCCAGCCGTGCCTAGTCAGGTTAGGCACAGCTAGGACATTTTTTCTCAGTCGTGCGCACCTTCTAGACTAAAAAAACTCGAGTTCTGCATTGGCCACGGCCGGGACAAATGGTCTCGGCACGGCCCCTTAGAGAAGAAAAACTAGTCCCATAAATTTATCAGTTTCTAAATATTTCACCGTTGGATTAAGTTAAAATTTTAACCATAGCTTTGTAACATCTTGATCTACAGTTTCAACGATGAAGATTTGATTCTGATGTCTACAAAATATTCCAAAAAATGAAATGGTGCAGATTGGGGATTCTTCAACGGGCACAGCTAGGACCATTTAGTCTCAGCCATGCTCTTGCCTATTTTTCTGCACATGAGTCCAAATAACCCCATTAAACACACCAAAACATTGTAAATATCAATATAATTTCATTTGGCATAACAAGAGAAAGTTATTACACAAAACTCTGAAAATCATACAAAATAAAACATAGACACAAACAAAAATATACCGAAATTAAACAATTAAATTGGACTTATCAAATACCCCATACTTAGCTTTTACTCGCCCTCGAGAAAATGAACAAACCACATTTCCTGTATACTCAAACTCAAAGAAAGAAAACACAAATTTAGAAAAAGTATAACAACACTTTAGCAAAAGTCACTAAATGAAGTCTTAAATCGAAATGACTCAACTAGACCATACTAGCAAATCTCTTTGTATGTGTGTGCTAGGCCAAAAAAAATTAAAATAACTTTTAAAACCAAAAATTTCCAATGCAATCCAATAATTGAGAAAATAATTTGTATACCAAAGATTGCACACGCTGTTTCGCTCTTGAAACTCAAGAGATGCCATATGCCTCTCCTTTAGCACCAAAATCCAAAGGTCATCTCCACACATAACTCTCAATAAGAAAAGATCCTTATGATTTAAAAGGTTATAATGTGGTTAAGGTATGGCTATCAAGAAAAAGATTAAGATACACAAGTTTGAACTGCCATTTCTACCTCAACTCACCCTTTTTCTTCTAAAAATAAGACTTCAACTCTACCTTTACTCACTCATCATTATTGCCAAGCTTTAGGTATCAAAAAATGTAGAACATTTCTCAAGGAAATAAAATAAGGAAGAAGAAGAATCCTCTTTAAATATTTTACCAAGATTTTAGCTAAATTGATGTTTAAAGAGATTATAATCCTTCTCCTCTATATATGGAGTACCCCACACTTAGATGAAACCAAAATTGCTAGCTTTATTCTTTTTTTTTTCTTTTTTTTCTTTTTTTTTCCTTTTTTTAATAGCTAAAACAATCAATTTTACAATTGATAAGTAGGGACTCACAAAAATTTTTCTTAAAGAGGAACTAAATTCTGAAATTTTTTGATCTTACTCGATATTGGCAATGAATCCCCAATACTAGAATCTAACAATTGAAAAACAATCCTTTACTCACTAGCACTTCCCAAGAAAAACTTATCTCACCCACTTCTAGAATGGCCAGTTCAAAAAGGCTAAGACCAATGCTTTTTAGGCTTAAGGGATCAAAATGCAGGTATAAGCAACAAATATAAAATAAACACGCATTTAGCATGCTCAAATAGGCTCAATGGAGTTTGCAAGGGATATTATAAAAAAAAGGTTGGTCAAAGGTCTTTTCATAATTCGATAAAAAAATATATTGTCTAAGTCATTTCTAATCTCATTTTTGAGTCATTTTATTGCTTTGAAGGGTGATGAGGAAGGTTCTAGTGCTCTAAAATTCCAACTCAATCAACTTTATGCACTGGTTTTTATTTTTTTATTTTTTTAAAAAGGGCCAAAGTGTACATTTATTAAGAGACTTACTGGTATTGATCTAATTGAAACCTACCGAAAAAGAAAAAATTCGTTCAACAATCAACAACTCTCTTGCTATTCTAACTAATAAATATAAGGCTTTCTAATTCTAAGTTCAAGATTGTTCACAACAGGAACAACTATGATGGTAAGCTAACTAAGGTACAAAAGCATGCAATAACAACAACAAACAAAAACAAATATCACAACTAAACTAAAATCAAAATACAAGTGAAAGTTAAACTAGAAATAACAAAATAATAACATAAATCTTAAAATTAAAATTAAAACAATAGCAAAATAAATGAAATACAAAAATTAACACAAAACATAGAATTACTAAAAAATAAAACTAAAAAATAGCTAAATGAGGTGAATTCGTGCTCATCATGCCAAAATTGATACAAATTCATACTCATTTCTAATCTTAATCATGCAAAAATTACTATTGCTGAAATGAATCACCAAACATTTAACAAAAACACACACAAAAACTAGAAACTTAAAATAAAAGCTAGCAAAATAAACAAACTAATTAAAGAGTAGAAAGAGAAATAGTTCTGGTTTAATGAGTCCCATCTTGAATCGTGTTACTATTAGACGATCGAGTTTGTGACCCAAATGTTGGTCTCTTCAGACTCTACTCCTCGTTTTTCCCCATCAGTAGGAGAAACCTATCGAAATTTACTAAGGTAAGCAACATCATGTCTTCAATGAAGTACCCCTCTACCTAGGGTTGTTCATACACGTACTCCTCCGGCTCTTCTAGCCTTAATAAACTCTTTAAGTGGATTGAATTTAGTGCTTCCACTTGAGAGTTAAATAATTCTTGCTCTTTTGGTGAAACACCCTTCACAAGAGATTGGAATTCATTCTTTAAGCTACAACTCTTGTCTTCAACAATGATTGGTCCCTTCTCCAATGCATGCACCCCACACTTGATTTCTTCATTATCTACTGGCTGTGCATGACTCAATTTCTACTTATCACCATCACCTCGATTCTCCATAGAATTACTCAAGAATTCCAACTTAGATTTTAGGCTTTTAAGTCCCAATTCTTGATATCTCAGTAGATGCTCTTGAGTCTTCAACAAATTCTTTTGATTTTGCAATAAAGCCTCTTGATTTTTGATCTTTTTCTCTTGAGAATTAATTGTGGCCATCATTTCTTCTCTTTAAGCTCTTAATTACCTATCCTTACTTTCAAGCAATTTAATAAGGACTTGAACTTTGAAGGCATATGACTTTTGCGATATCCATTGTGAACCAAGATCTTCAAAAGATGGCAATAAGCAAAATGTTGAAGGTTCATGTGAGTACCACATTTCCCGCATTTCCCTCCTCAACTCTTCCATTTTTGCTCTCAATAGAACCATTTCATCATCTTGGAAAGAACTATACATCATTTGATAGTGCATCATAATCTTCCTACAAAGAATAGCACCAAATCAAAAACAAAGAAAAATAAAATAAAATCTCAAACTAAGCTCAAATAAAGATCTAAAACAAACAACATTGTTATCCCCGGCAACGGTGCCAAAAACTTTTTGCGATCCTAGCAAGTGCACTAGATCGACAAGTAATATAGTGGGGTATATTTAAGACCCGTAAATATCGAACCCAAAGGATAAGGGCTATTTTAAGCTAGATATCTAGAGTTGAGCGAGTTAATCTGAGATAAATTCCTAAGTTTTTGATTGAGAGAGCATCCTAAATCTAATTAATAAAATAATTAAATAAAGAAGATAAGCTAATTAAACTAGAGATTAAAGTTAAAATATTGCTCGAATTCAGTCATCCACCTCATACCCAATGAATGAATCCGGGATAACCCTCTTAACCCAAGCGTCCCATTCCGGAGCCAACCCAACAATTAGCCTAAGCACGGGTTTAACATCCTAAGTTCGGTTTGCCGTCCCATTTCGGAGCCAAGCAACCCAAAACTCATCTATTTCACTCCACACTCCAATCTTAAAATCAGAAATACTGTACATCTAGAGTCCCATTTCGGAGCCATCCAAAATAGACAACATTCATGATAGAAAAATTGAGCAAAATCATTCATAGAATCCAATCCACTAGGCTCAATACCCATCCAAGACATATGATAAAAACCATTCATCCATGCATGGAAAATAATTTAATAGATTGAAAAAACATGAGATATAAATAAGTAGCAGTGAAAATAGACCATTAATTCATGTAAAAATCAAATTAAGTTCAAGATCCACATTGTGGGTAGGGGATTCAAAGATCCCCAAGCAACAAAACTACAAATTAAACATAAATAAAGTAAAAAGAGAAAGGAAAAAGGAAACCCATGAAGCCATTTGTAACTTGTGAAGCTCCAATTCGAATCCAAGCCTCTTCCTTCAAAGCTCCAAGCAAAATGAAGAACACAACTTAAAGTAAATGCAGAAAATTGAATCTAACCCTAACTTACATTGGAAAATAAATATAATCTAAGGTTTACATTGAATTAAATCTAACCTACAACATAAAAATGAAGGGAAAATATAAGGAAATTGGAGGAAAAAACCCTAGATCTAAGTGTGGTGGCTCTCCTCCCTCTTCCCCTTTCTCTTTTTGCAAAAAAAATGCAGCTTTTATAGATCTACTAATGGCCACGGCTGAGACAAAAGTGTCCCAACCATGCCCAGTTAGGTTAGGCATGGTTGGGACATTTTTTCTCAGACGTTCACTCCTTTTTGATTAAAAAAAACTCGAGTTCTACATTTGCCACATTTGGGACAAATGGTCTCAGCCACGACCCCTTAGAGAAGAAAAACTAATCCTATAAATTTATCAGTTTCTGAATATTTCACAGTTGGATCAAGCTAAAATTTTAACCATAGCTTTGTAACATATTGCTCTACATTTTCAACGGTGGAGATTGGATTCTTATATCTGCAGATCATTCCAAAAAATGGAATGGTGCGAATTAGGGATTCTTCAACGGGCACAGCTAGGACCATTTTGTCTCAGCCATGCTCTTGCCTATTTTTCTGCACATGAGTCAAAATGACCCCATTAAACACACCAAAACATTGTAAATATCAATATAATTTCATTTGGCATAAAAAGAGAAAGTTATTACACAAAACTCTGAAAATCATGCAAAATAAAATATAGACACAAACAAAAATATACTAAAATTAAACAATAAAATTGGAGTTATCAAATACCCCACACTTAGCTTTTGCTCGCCCTCGATATCGAAAAAGAAAAGAAACAAGGACTAAAAGGTAATATTTATACATTTAGAAGAAAAATGATTAAATTGAAATTTGGGTGTTTCGAAAATGTGAATTTGGATTAAAAATAATGAAGATTGAGGTAAAATAAAAGTTTAGGGACTAATAAAGAAATTTGGCATAAATAAGCACTAAAAGGGTAAAAAGGTGAATCAAATGATTAATAAGGATTAATGGTGGGATCTGGCTAATTATAAAGGTTATATTAAATAAGAAGTAGTTTATGGAATAGAAGTTAAAATTTTATTATGAGAATAATAATAATAATAATAATAATAATAATAATAATAATAATAATAATAATAATAATAATAATAATACAAATATTTAAGTGAAAATGAAGAAATTGTATATAAATAGGTTTGGATGTATGTGTATGCATGTGATAAAACATTATGGTATTGTATCCAACACTAAGTAATTAAGTTGCTCAGTGTGTGGTTGTTTTGACTGGGTGCAGGGACAAATAAGCTAATGAGGGTAAATCAAAACAAGCTTCGATTTTTGCATGTATAACCATAAATATGTATATTGATTATGTTATGGTATAGACTTGTGTTGGTTGATAGTTGTGATAATTATATGGATGAATTATGATTAGTGGGTGGTGATGGATTAGAGAAATTGTGGAGATTGAGTTATAGATTATTTGGGAGTGTATTGTTTAAATTTATAGGTGGATAGGCATGATTTTATAGCCGTCATGTTGTCCAAAATTTTACCAAATGAATATTAACATTTCGATGAAAATAATAAATGGAAATTACGTGCCAAGTTACACCTTAATGGTTAAAAATATATTTTTATCAAATGGGTTTAGATAATAGGTAATAAATGGTTCACTTGGACAACATAAATGACCCTGCGACACTAGAATAGTGGCACTTTGGTGCTCAAACTAATATCCGGGTATTGGGTGTTTCATGAGGTTATCATGTTTGTTATCTGGTTTTGTCTAAAAGTTCCTGAAATTTTCATAACCAATTTGGAAAGGCTATAACAACCACATGAATACATACATATATGATATTATTACATTAGATCGTGAATTTTTTGTTTATGTGGTATGGGAATGTAATGCATTTTGACATATATATTTGTGAATGGCATTACACAATAAACCCATCCCTTCTATATTTTGTTCTGAATGCCTATGGTCAATATTTAATGCTAGTGCCATCCTACTTGAGTCTTTGTAGTTGGTGAATAGACATGTCTAGAAGGGGTCTGCAGGTGCTTTTGTGACACTGCAGTGTCTTCTAATATTGGTGCTATGGCACGTCCTGGTTTATAATATAATTGAGGTTATTACCTCTTCTGTTTGATGCTCAATATAAGTATCTTCTATTTTGTTCCCATCACCCATAGTTACAAGAATTAACAGGCTATCTATTATCTAGTCAGTATTATATGCCATGTTTATTGCTCTTTATGTCTCAATTCGAGTCAGTTGAAATGAAAGGTGATGGGCTAAGTAAAATATTATGATTTAATTTTTTCATGTCTTTATTTACTTATCTAGTTTACCATGTATTGTTCATGTCGCTTTTTTATAAAATATATGCATTCATTTGCATGCAAAATTGCAAACAATCGTTGTGAGTAGCTGTCATTTGCATATTTTTCTCGCCACTAGGTTGTATGCTTAGCACAGTGGACTTTCTTTCCCTATGTAGGTTATGTGGACCGAGTTTTGGAGTCTGGGAAACCACTAATAGCCACTAAGGCATTGAGTCTTGTGGAAGACCTCAGTATTAGAAATTTTTGTCTGGAATTATATTAGTGTGAAGTGAAGAAATTTTGTATTATTCTTAAATGTTGTATGTAAAAGTAATATCTTGTAAACAAACCTTATGTAAGTGTATATGTATCCCTGAATATGTAACACCCTTATCAGAACAATATTTTTCGATGCGAAACTTAGCGATAAACGGTAAATTTTTTTTTCAAACTTCAATCATTGCCAAACAACTTTGATATAATTTAATATTTTATTCAATTTACGAAATTTTGGCAGCATAATGGCTAGAACTTACTAGCCTCCTGAAAAATTCAAACAATCCACACAGCCTCTCAGAGGCACAACAAATAATATATCAATGATAGTCATTTACAACTCATTAACTGAAATTATCAGAACAGTAACAATATTTATCATTTAACAAATATCACCTTAAATACCGTTCAGTTCTATACACTCACTGTCTAAGTATATATATATATATATATATATATATATATATATATATATATATATATATATATATATATGCCAAAAATACTAGCAATAAAATTATGACTAACTTTTCTTCATCTTCGTATTTTACTTCTCCGTGTACCGAGCTCCCACAATACTTCAGTACCTGCATGCAGTAAACACTACGTGCTGACCACTAGATATGCTCAGTGGTGACTACTAATCCAAGAATTTTCCAATTAAAGCATAATTACGTATATTATGCAAATATTTATTTATATCTTATCAGAAATTGCCTTTAAATTATTGCAGTCCTATTTTCATTGTTTATCAACATTTTGGAAATCTTTTTACATTGATTCTTATACTTTTCAATTTACTTTACACTGCTTTTATGTTTCTTACTTCTACCTTTACTTATCTTTTGTCTTATACTTTTGAATCACTTATGCAATTGTCGTTTTATTTAACGAGTTACATGGATACTCATGTCTTTAATGGCAATTTTTCTGTTCCAAGTTCCATTAGGTAATTCAATTACAATTTTCATTATCTATTCTTTTAATTTACTTTAATCTTTTTAATAATCCGCACGAGAAATTCCAAGACTTATAATCTTTATTGCAAAGTGATGTAAATATTTTGAATCACTCTGTATACAAATTTTTATTTTCTTTTCTTTTTAAATAAACCTTTTTCATTTTAACTAAACAATCGTTTGTCTTTTGATCATTCTACTTTTCATTTAATCTTTACTTCCAGAATTTTTTATTTAGTCATATTTTTACACTTAAATACAGTATTGTCATGTTTGACTTTAAATACATAATTAGCACTATTTTTCAAACTCTTTATTTTCTTAAAATAATAATTGGTACACAAATTACCAATTCATTCTCAGGGTCTTTTTATAAACACATTTTATTTTTATAAAAAGTTTCTTTTCATTCTGGCTTATTAATTACAACCTTTGGGAACAATTTCAATTTTATCCCAAAGTTTTCATTTTCTTTCAATCAAGTTCTTTTTCATTTATAACATTTACATTTAATTACTTTCACACTTCCAATTTATTCCTTTTAATATGCCCCTTATGCAATATGACAATATCTCAAAAAGAATATGCGGGACATGGGCCCAAAGGTCTCACTAAACAGATAGAGAAATGATCTCGAAAGATCAAGTCTCACAAAGCAGAAAACAGATGTACTTTCACTTTCACTTTACACTGAAGCTATGGAGATCAAAGATTCTACCCATAGCAAAGCAAATTGCCATGACTTGCACCGCGGTATAGGGTGTCCCTATGGCTAGCCAATTATATCCTGAATAAGAATATCACTACCTAACTATTGCTAAGGGCAAAAAAAAAAACAATCAAGAACTTTCTGAATGATTTTCAAACTTCAATAATAATAATTTCTTTTCTTTTGCTTAAAACAATGCATTTTGTCAATCGTACTTTTTTTGTGCTTTTAACTATTCAATAACTGTCTTTTCGATTACTTTCCTTTTCAATCACCTTTTCTTGAATTATTTTACAATAATTCAACATGAACATTGAATATTTTCCAGACATATAACTTTTGAAATTACTTACTTTTATATAAATATTTTTTTTCATACTTTGATACACTTGGTGAATTATTTTGTTATAATTCACCATTCATTCTCTTTTTTTTAACACTTTACACTTTATGAATTATCACGGTATAACTCAGTACTTTACTTTTATATTTATTTTATTGATCTGAATTTGGCAATTGTTCAGAATTCGAAATACTTTTATAAAGACTGTGAATTATTTACAATAATTCACCATTTTTATTCAAATTATGAATTATTTAGTAATAATTCAATACGGTTAATTTATTCACTATACTTTTTATTTTCTGAAAATTTATCATTTAATCTCTTCATTTTCCTTATACGAAGTATAAATTAAATTACATTAAATTACCAACTTTTAATTATTTATTGGATTATTTCTCAATAATTCAATAATTCAATTAAGCATATTTCATATTTATTTTCTGAATTAATCCATACATCACATAAATTTCATAAAAATTTATGTGAACATTGCTCTTCAATTATTGTCATGTTTTCTTATTTCATGAATTATTTTAACATAATTCATCATATACCATACACTTAATAATTATCTAAATTTCCGTAAAATTCCTTAAAAATTTATAGGCAATTTATTTTATGCTTATTACCATTATATAATATAATCAACAAAAATTCTCTATTTTATCAATTAAATTATTCAATAAATATTCCAAAATAGTCACATAAATTTTTATAAATTCCATAACAATTTATGGATATATATTATTTCATCTTCTATCAAATTAGGACTTAATTTCATTAATTTACAACACAATAATTCATTTCTTTAAAAATGAAATTTGGAATTCATAAAGGACATTTCTTAATAAATTTCCTTAACACAATTTATACACTATATTAGGCTTAATTAAAATTTAATTGAACAATCATAACATTAATTTCAATTTTAATCAATAATTCAATGTTTTTCCTTAATAAATTTAAAGGAAAATTCAACAAATTAAGGAAAAATTAAAAGATTTCGTAGTCACATACCTTACCGGTCGAATTTGCTTCGATTTGCTTGATAATTTGCTCAGTGAACTGGTAGCCAGAGCGTCGTTGGAGGCTCGCCGGTGACAATCAGACATCGCCATCTTGTAGCTCGAGATCCCCTCATTCATTTTCCGGTGGTCACGTACCCAAATTCTTCCTTGGTTGGTCGAAATCTTCACTTGAATAACCCGCCAAACCCATTTCCGATCTACCGCTCGCCAGCATTTGAGGAGCAATCGAATGCACCGAAAGACTCGCCTCATCGTCGGGAGTTGATTGGTGGTGGTAGTGGCCCCGTTCGCCGCCTTGATTCGTCGAGACGAATAAAAAATCCATTTAAAATAAAAATAGAAAAACTCGACGATCGGACCACCACAAAGAAGGCTGGACGCTAGTGATAGGGAGAGGGCACGCCGCTCATCGCCGTCGCAGTGGTGGACGGCGTGAGGGGCGACCGACGGTTTCCGGTCCTTCCTTCTTCTTTTTCTTTCTTTTTTCTTTCTTTGCTTCGACACCTCTGCATCCATTCTTTCTTTTTCTTCTTTTTTTTATTTTCTTTCTTTCTTTACATTTGGTCAACTTTTGTTTTCTTTCTTTCGTTTTACTACTCCTTTAGGCCATTTGTGGCCAACATCTGCTACCACTTTTATCTTATCTTTTTTTTTTTTACATATCTATATTTATTTATTCAAAATTTTACTATTTTGGTCCCTAAAAGTTTTGCTATTACTTTCAAAGCTCCGATTCATTTTAAAATCAATTCCATAATTTTTATCACATCAAAAATAGGTAGGACACAAATTTTTTATTCAATCAGAGTCCATTGTCAGTTCGACTTAAATTTATTAGTTCGATTTGATAACTACCGGTGTCACAGAAAACTTCAATTCTCATTACCAAAATATTTTATAAAAAAATTCATGAAGATTTACAAAATTTGGCAATATTCGAAAATTTAATTACTATTTTTAAAAATTACACAAAATCAAGTCATATTTCTTATCAGGAAAATTGACTCGCTATATTTTTCGTATTTTTGACTTTTCGAGACTCATTTGACCTCGATTTCACTTTAAATTTCAACCCCGGACTCACCATGACTAATACTTTTTTATGGTCTAATAAAAGATTTTTGACTTTCGGGTGTACTTTTCGGTCCGAAAAATACTATTCACTGTCGAAAAATATTGTTCACAGCTAATCCAGTATTGAGGCCATTACAATTTTCCCCTACTAAAAGAAATTTCGTCATCGAAATTTACTTATATTGAAGATTAAAGGATACTACACAATTATCTTATCAAAATTTCTTTTTCATTCAATGGTTCCAAAGCATCTTTACTAATGAAACCCACTTATTTTTAAGCTAACCAATCTCAATATCAAAAATCGTTATCACTTTCTTTGCACAGGTCATATAACCCTGTGTATATATTTCTTTCACATTTCAAATCAAATCAACGTAAAACCTTACTTATTTCTTTCCACTTAATTAAGTCTAATATAAGAGACTAGTCATTTTCGTTCTGACAATACCTCAATAAGAGTCAGATTTCTCTTGAACTTGATATTCTTGTCACATACAGGCTCTACTAAGGGCAAGTACTTTTCACAATCATTCTTTTATTATCTAAATTATCCACTCCGACTGACCATCACTACAAGGGTTGATCATTATGCTAATATTAAGATTATCGCTAATCTCTTATCTAGCATCTTTTCTCTTTAAAGTACAGACAATCCGATAATAGAATCTCTAATCACATTGTCCTATTTCTAGTCAGATATCATTATAAGTCGAAGCAAGTCCCAAAAGCATCTAATGCTTCGCTTTCATTTGCTGACACATCAAACATTCACTTACAATACCTGTCACATTACACTTTCAACCTGACTTTCAATACTAAGCTCGTAATCTTGGTAAATTTGATAATTTCTAGGATGCAAGGTATTACTATCTCAGTGAGCTTCAGTAAGAATCTTTTAATTTATTCACAATGACTATCGATCAAACATTCTCTTTCTGATCCATTATTCTCATCCGATGCACAATATCGGTTTCACTTATAATTTAACTAAGAATACCCTATCAGGAACCTTACTGAAATTGACATTCACGACTTGAAGAATCGAAAACACTATCATTAATCATTCTTACTCCTTATTCAGTCATACATATTCATTTAAGAACATTCACCTTATCAAATATGAATTTCCTTTGATGAAGGTTTCAACCACTTCGTTAACTTTTCTACAGTACCAGCTAAATTCAAGAATTCCACATTTAACCACAGGTTACATTCACTAAACTGAGCAGATAGTTGCTTTTCTTTCAATACTTGCAGAACAATTCTCAAATACTTATCATATTCTTTCTATATCTCAGGACATATCAGATGGTGATTACTCAAATCCACTAAAATGGATTTAAGTAAAGGTGAAAAACTCGTTCCTATCAATTCACAAAGGTATTCGGTGCGTTAGCAAATCTAACTGACATGGCCAATAACTTATAAAGGCTACATCAGATATAGAAACTAATCTTGAATACACTATTTCTCGTCTCATTCTTAGGTCATCCCTATGCTCATCATATTCCTTGTCAGTTCATCCTATCAAGTGGGGCTTATGCACACAGTATGATGCAGATCAGATGCTGTCAAACAAGGTGAAATGCTATGCAATGAATGTATGATTTCATGTATGCAATAGAATACTGTCACGTATTCTCATATAATGCAGATGTTACAACCCATCCCGATACTATGTAATGTACAATCAAATCCCCACATCTATAAAGGAATCACTGACAGGTATATAGAGCATCTTAAACAATCTCAACTTTTTATCAATTTGCTCAATAGCATTTTTAAATCATGACAATCTAGTCAAGGTATCTCTGGGTCTTATACCATTTATCTGAACCCAATATACAATTCTTTTTTAACTTCCTGGCATATTCTTTATTTGTCCTTCTTTGGACCGTTTCTTATCCACATAGGCACTTAAACTCTCACATTTATATTCAGTTTTAGTCAATACTTTATTTTCTTGCTCTGACCTCCAAGAAGCCTCAAGTAGCAATACTTTCATTCTCATCCACTACTGTCTTTACTATACAAAATCAATCCTTTCACATCAGACAATCTCGGTCAAATATCAACTTTTCACATTTAAAACAAAGAGGGATCACGTACACGTCAGATTCCTAATACTTATCCACCTATAACTGGCATGTATACACAGACAAACCTATCACTTAATCTTATCCCACTCCGATCATAGAACCGCTTAAACCTTTGCTCTGATACCACTAAATGTAACACCCATATCAGAACAGTATTTTTCGATGCGAAACTTAGCGATAAACGGTAAATTTTTTTTTCAAACTTCAATCATTGCCAAATAACTTTGATACAATTTAATATTTTATTCAATTTACGAAATTTCGGCAGTACAATGGCTATAACTTACTAGCCTCCTGAAAAATTCAAATAATCCACACAGTCTCTCAGATGCACAACAAATCATATATCAATGATAGTCATTTACAACTTATTAACTGAAATTATCAGAACAGTAACAATATTTATCATTTAACAAATATCACCTTAAATACCGTTTAGTTCTATCCTCTCACTGTCTATATATATACCACAAATACTAGCAATAAAATTATGACTAACTTTTCTTCATCTTCGTATTTTACTTCACCTTGTACAGAGCTCCCATAATACTTCAGTACCTACATGCAGTAAACACTATGTGCTGAGCACTAGATATACTCAGCAATGACTACTAATCCAAGAATTTCCCAATTAAAGCATAATTACGTATATTATGTAAATATTTATTTATATCATATCAGAAATTGCCTTTAAATTATTACAGTACTATTTTCATTGTTTATCAACATTTTGGAAATCTTTTTACATTGATTCTTATACTTTTCAATTTACTTTACACTACTTTTATGTTTCTTACTTCTACCTTTACTTATCTTTTATCCTATACTTTTGAATCACTGATGCAATTGTCGTTTTATTTAACGAGTTACATGGATACTCATGTCTTTAATGGCAATTTTTCTGTTCCTAGTTCCATTAGGTAATTCAATTATAATTTTCATTATCTATTCTTTTAATTCACTTTAATCTTTTTAATAATCCGCACGAGAAATTCCAAGACTTATAATCTTTGTTGCAAAGTGATGTAAGTACTTTGGATCACTTTGTATACAAATCTTTATTTTCTTTTCTTTTTAAATAAACCTTTTTCATTTTAACTAAACAATCGTTTGTCTTTTGATCATTCTACTTTTCATTTAATCTTTACTTTCAGAATTTTTTATTTAGTCATATTTTTACACTTAAATGCAGTATTGTCATGTTTGACTTTAAATACATAATTATCACTATTTTTTGAACTCTTTATTTTTTTAAAATAATAATTGGTACACAAATTACCAATTCATTCTTATGGGTCTTTTCATAAATACATTTTATTTTTATAAACATTTTCTTTTCATTCTAGCTTATTAATTACAACCTTTGGGAACAATTTCAATTTTATTCCAAAGTTTTCATTTTCTATCAATCAAGTTCTTTTTCATTTATAACATTTATATTCAATTACTTTCACACTTTCAATTTGTTCCTTTCAATATGCCCCTAATGCAATATGACAGGATCTCAAAAAGGATATGCGGGACATGGACCCAAAGGTCTCACTAAACAGATAGAGAAATGATCTCGAAAGATCAAGTCTCACAAAGCAGAAAACAGATGTACTTTCACTTTCACTTTACCCTGAAGCTATGGAGATCAAAGATCCTACCCATAGCAAAGCAAGTCGCCATGACTTGCACCGCGGTATAGGGTGTCCCTATGGCTAGCCAATTATATCCTGAATAAGAATATTATTACCTGACTATTGCTAAGGGCAAAAAAAACAGTCAAGAACTTTCTGAATGATTTTCAAACTTCAATAATTTTAATTTCTTTTCTTTTGCTTAAAACAATACATTTTGTCAATCGCACTTTTTTTAGTGCTTTTAACTATTCAATAACTGTCTTTTCGGTTACTTTTCTTTTCAATCACCTTTTTCTTGAATTATTTTACAATAATTCAACATGAACATTGAATATTTTTCAGACATATAACTTTTGAAATTACTTACTTTTAGATAAATATTTTTTTTTCATACTTTGATACACTTGGTGAATTATTTTGTTATAATTCACCATTCATTCTCTTCTTTTTAACACTTTACACTTTATGAATTATCACGGTATAATTCAATACTTTTATATTTATTTTATCGATATGAATTTGACAATTGTTCGGAATTCGAAATACTTTTATAAAGACTGTGAATTATTTACAATAATTCACCATTTTTATTCAAATTATGAATTATTTGGTAATAATTCAATACGGTTAATTTATTCACTATACTTTTTATTTTCTGAAAATTTATTATTTAATCTCTTCATTTTCCTTATACGAAGTGTAAATTAAATTACATTAAATTATAAACTTTTAATTATTTATTGAATTATTTCTCAATAATTCAATATTTCAATTAATCATATTTCATATTTATTTTCTGAATTAATCCATACATCACATAAATTTCATAAAAATTTATGTGAATATTGTTCTTCAATTATTGTCATATTTTCTTATTTCATGAATTATTTTAATATAATTCATCATATACCATACACTTAACAATTCTCTAAATTTTCGTAAAATTTCTTAAAAATTTATAGGTAATTTATTTTATGCTTATTATCATTATATAACATAATCAACAAAAATTCCCTATTTTATCAATTAAATTATTCAATAAATATTCTAAAATAGTCACATAAATTTTTATAAATTCCATAACAATTTATGGATATATATTATTTCATCTTCTATCAAATTAGGACTTAATTTCATTAATTTACAACATAATAATTCATTTCTTTAAAAATGAAATTTGGATTCATAAAGGACATTTCTTAATAAATTTCTTTAACACAATTTATACACTATATTAGGCTTAATTAAAATTTAATTGAACAATCATAACATTAATTTCAATTTTAATAAATAATTCAATATTTTTTCTTAATAAATTTAAAGGAAAATTCAACAAATTAAGGAAAAATTAAAAGATTTCGTAGTCACATACCTTATCGGTCGAATTCGCTTCGATTTGCTTAATAATTTGCTCATCGGACTGGTCGCCGTAGCGTCGTCGGAATCTCGCCGGTGACAATCCGACATCACCATCTTGTAGCTCGAGGTCCCCTCATTCATTTTTTGGTGGTCAAGCGTCCAAATTCTTCCTTGATTGGCCGAAATTTTCACTTAAATAACCCGCCAAATCCATTTTCGATTTACCGATCACCGGTGTTTGAGGAGCGATGGAATACACCGAAAGACTCGCCTCGTCGCCGGGAGTTGATCGGTGATTGTGGTGGCCCCGTTCGCTACGAACAAAAAATCTATTTAAAATACAAATAGAAAAACTCGACGATTAGACCACCACAACGGAGGCCGAACGCCGGTGAAAGGAAAAGGGCATGCCGCTCATTGCCGTCGCAATGGTGGCCGACGTGAGGGACAGCCGTTGGTTGCTGGTCCTTTCTTCTTCTTTTTATTTATTTTTCTTTCTTTGCTTCGACGCCTCTGCATCCATTCTTTCTTTTTCTTCTTTTTTTTTTCTTTCTTTCTTTACATTTGGTCAACTTTTGTTTTCTTTCTTTCGTTTTACTACTCCTTTAGGCCATTTGTGGCCAACATCGGCTGCCACTTTTAAATTATCTTTTTTTTTTACGTATCTATATTTATTTTTATATATTTATTTATTCAAAATTTTACTATTTTGGTCCCTAAAACTTTTGCTATTACTTTTAAAGCTCCGATTTATTTTAAAATTGATTTCATAATTTTTATCACATCAAAAATAGGTAGGACACAAATTTTCGATTCAATTGGAGTCAATTGTCGGTCCGATTTAAATTTATCAGTCTGATTCGATAACTACTGGTATCACAGAAAACTTTAATTCTCATTACCAAAATATTCTATATAAAAATTCATGAAGATTTGTATAATTTGGCAATATTCATAAATTTATTTACTATTTTTAAAAATTACACAAAATCAAGTCATATTTTCTATTAGGGAAATTGACTCGCTACATTTTTCGTATTTTTGACTTTTCAAGACTCATTTGACCTCGGTTTCACTTCAAATTTCAACTCCAGACTCAGCATGATCAATACTTTTTGATGGTCCAATAAAATATTTTTGACTTTCGGGTGTACTTTTCGATCCGAAAAATACTATTCACTATCGGAAAATACTGTTCACAGCTAACCCAGTGTTGAGGCCATTACAGAATATGTGACTAAGCTAGTTGAGATATTCTATATATATTTATACGAATGCTTGTATATGTTGCACGATTAGCATATGAAACATTTTGATAAGGAAACTTTAATTAGACTCCATGTCTCAATAATTTTTATTTCAATGTCTTTGTGCGCCTCATATCCTTCTAGGGGGTATATGGATGTTACAGGCCTATCTGATAGAGTCTCATTGTATGATGTCATCTGACATAAGTCGCCTATTCGTCATAGTCTGTATATCAATTATGTCAGACTACCAATAAGCACTCAAATGTCTTGATACCTGGTATCAAACATACACTATAAATAGCTCTACTCTTGAAGGCTCCAAGTAATGTCATTTGAGACTTTTTCAGGTAATGCCATTTGAGACTTTCTCACTCTATAATTTCTCTCTCTTAGAATCTCCTAATTTAAGCATCAAAGTGCTTATTCCGATCGGACTGGATACTCTTTCTTGAGTACCTTATTTGGCAAGCTAATCCGGCTAGATTCTCTATTCTTCCACTCTTACTGTTTCTTTTGATATTCTTTGTAATATCATTACTCTTTTCTAAATATACGAAAAGATAAAAAAGATAAAAAAAAATAAAACCTTTACATTGTACTAAAATATTCATATTATTTATTTTTAAGCAATGCTCATGATGTAATGAAAATTGATATCAAATTACTTCTGTAAATAATTTTATCTACCTTAAATTAACAGCATTGACACAGTGTGAATATAACACTAATACATTGCAAAATCTATGTCTTTTTAAATATTTTTTTCAATTTCAACTATTAAAAATTTATTTATTGAATTGACAAAATATGATACTAAGATGACATGTTTTGCCATTTGTCAACATCACCTTATATTGTTAATTTAGAATTTACGAAAATTACTTAAATATTTTTATTCCAATTTCCGTTAAAGTAGAAACATTTTTGCTCTAAAATAAATCATAGAAGTATTTTCATACCCAAAAAAGGTGAATGGATTTTTTTTTTTAATCTTTTCCCTTCTAAATATTGTTTATGATAGTTTTATTGGACAATTAAAAGCAATAACGTAACAAATGGCCTACAATCTCAACAGCTGATGCATCTCTCATTTCTATAAACATTTATTCGTAAGACAAAACTAATTAACACATATTTTTCCACTCTTCTTCCCTTATGAACAATCTATCAACATGCTACAAACAATTGACAACATCTACACCTACAACCACACACTCACTTTCAATATATATGCATCAATTTCATAGCTTAAAATAACTTCTCGAAAGACTTGAACTTTCTTCAATTTCATCTGTGTCTTGATCCCCGGGGAGCAATGCAGCTTTTTTCACAATGCAGAAAGTTGCTTCCTCACACCATCAATCTTGAAAGCACCATCCACATACCCAACTATGAAAGAACCCATAAGCAGTCCATGCCTTTGCAAAATACATCGTCAGAGCCGCTAAACAACCATATCACAGAAAACCTTCTATTGGATGGAACTGGAAAACATGCTCTGACAGCATCAACTGATTGGCATATCATTGGAAAAACATTGATCTTCCCATGAATAACTGGATGAGGCAGGAAGTCATATACTCGTTTACTGTCTTCGTACACAAATTTCTTCAGGAGGCGGCAACTCTCCCTCTTCCTGCTTCAGATATTCACCATTGCCACTGCAGAGTCCAGTAGATAGCGTAGGAGATAATGGTGCATAGCCGACTGAGTTGCATAGCCAGATTTAGTCATTCAAAATGCTGAAGAATATTACCCAATATTCATATTTTTTGCACTTATTTAACAGAAAACAAATACAATGTGCAGGAACAAATAAGGTTACATACCTCTAAAAGAACTTCTTTCAAACTCTCTGGTTGTCTGTAACAGGACTGTTCCAGAAAGCACAACAATAAAGCCACATATTTCAGATACAATGCTCCCCATGCTTTGGTCATCCCAATCCTGAAAGGTATATTTCACCATTCATATCAAATCATAACCATAAATTTTTGGAAAACGGAAATATTGATCCCAAATCCCCAGATCTGAATGTTGAGCTGTGAAGTATAATAAGACTCACTCTGATAAGTGTCTACTATACCTTTCTATCAATCCTTGAGCACTTAGTCTGGTGTCAATCTATCGATCACTTTGTTGGACTAAAATAGAGAGATTTCATTAATGGACAAGATATTGACTTGCTCTTTATGTTCTCTTTTTGCTAGAGTTTACTGAGTATATTGGAGGATTCCTTATCCTCCGTGAACTTTCCTTTCTCTCACTCAATGAAACTTCTCATAAGAACGAAAAAGGAACAAGTTTTTCTTCCCCAACCCAAAAAGAAAAAAATAATAAATAAATAAAGTACTCGTACCCTGAGAACTCTGACTTCAATTTGGATTTAAACTTTATGTAGTTCAAATTTTAGGCCTGAACTTGCAAACAGGTGTATCTTGCCTAATCACTACCGCCTTGTAATGGGGGATAAAAGTCTTAAAGGACCCATTGCTCTGATTGAAATCTCCAATTAAGTATACACTGTTTGCATTTCTATTTGTTAAGTTAAACATGTCTTTTAGTCAATATATATATATATATATATAATCATACTATAATAAAATGAACCTGCATTCATGTTTCTCCCACTAACACAGGGATTTAAGCTATACAAAAAATAATAAAAAAAGAGAAAAAATTATCAAAGGAAAAAGGGGTATCAAATCATGGTATCAACAATGTTAACTTGCCACAAGTGATGTAACCGTACCTTGAACATAATGACACTGGCAAGAATTGTGAGTGATGTAAACATGACATAATAAATAGGCGAAACAACTGCAGTGTTGAACGTATCGAGTGCCTAATGCATTAGAATTGTTGATTTTAGAAATACAATAACAATAATAATTGCATCAACTTTTTATTGATAAGTATATGTCACAACTTGTCAAACAAGAGATACATAGCATGGATGTAGAAAAGAAATTTAGCCCATAGCTTTATTGAACACCTATAAGATAGTGCTCCATCAGAAGTATGTATGTAAAGATTTAGAGTGCTCCATCAGAAGTATGTATGTAAAGATTTAGAGCATTGCAGGCAAATTTCTTCTACAAAGTGCACTCACTTCACTTGTTCCAAAAGGAAATTGATCTCCGAACAAACAATAAATCTCACTATGATGGGCAAGAAAATAGATAGGTTATAGCTAATTCACAACAGTTCAACATAATAAATAACTAATAAATGAATTAGCAAATTACACATAGAATGGAATAGATGCATATCAGAAAGGCATAAAGTATCCAAACTTCAACTGCTATTTTGAACTTTAAGTCCTTAAGGGCTTAGCTTGAGCAATAAGACAAAGGGCCCTTGAAGAAGCCATTGAAGAATTCCGAGTCCAAATCAAATAATCAATCATAACAAGGCAAGCAACAGCAGTTTGTGGAGCAAATCAAGCTACAATTATTCCACATAGGTCGCTAAGTCATCTTGCTCCAAACTAGGACTTAAAGGATTTTTAAGCTATTGGTTTTCCCTTAAATTTTGAAATATAAACAACATAAATGGATTTTTTTCCCCTTCTTGTTTCTTTACTTATGGTAGATCTAAGTCATAATTCCCAACGTTTCATGTATACAATAGACATAATTCCTTTAGCTATGTTATTGTATATACTCTAATCAATAAATTAGCAGTCATTGCAGAAAACTTAGAAATGACTTGGAATTCTCCATGCAGGAGCATACCATTACAGTGGATGAAGAGGAGAATTTCAACAACAATAGCATCTGCAACTTTGATAACTAATGATCAGACAGGAAAAGGACTTGAAAAAGTAAATTAGAAGTATCTGAAGTCAAGGATCCCATCTATTGACGATATTTTGCTAGTCATGCTTTCCTCCTTGGCATAAAGTATGAATAGATTCAATTTATTACCCAAAACATGACCAAAATGGACTTTCCGCCCTAGAAGAGCAAGTTAGTCCCAGACCAACTTGTCAAAAAAGCAAAGAAAAGCTTAAGTCAAGGCAACAATTTGGAATTGCACATTTGAAATTTTGTTTTGAGCATATCTACCTTTTTCACCTGAAAGTGATAGTGACTACAACTTCAAATACGAAATTCCACATTAGTGTACAAGGTTAAGATGGATCTTAAGAAAAGGAAGGAAGCATCCCCCCACCACCCCCGTCTCAAAAAAAAAAAAAAAAAAGAAGTAAAAAAAGGGGAAAAAAATAAAAAAACACCCACACAACACTAATGAAAAAAGCTCCTACAGGAGATAATCGAACAAACCAAGGGAGAATGGTAGCTAGCCACACAAGCTTAAAATGACTGAACATGGAGATGCATGAAAAGCATCTGGAAGTGAAAATTTTCAAACTAAAGAAAATAGAACAGAAAGACTGAAAAGTACCAAGCAGGTAATTTGTATTGCACTCTTGTATCTATGCAATGGCAACTGGCAAGATTTTGCTGATATAATAAAGAAAGCAGATTACTGGAGTGGAAATAACAAGCTTTAGAGTGGCACCACTAACCTTGTTGAGATAATTCATTTGGGTGACGACACATGTAATAACAACTGCAATAAAAAACCATGAGTCTGCATATATTAATTGATTATTCCCTTCAAATGTCAATTTTAATGCAGTTCCAACAGCTTTGACACTCATCACCTGCACATTGAATACTATTTGTGAATACACCGCAAAACAGGAAAAAGAAATAAAAGTGACATATAAGAAATATGATTTCAATCAGTTCATCAATCCACTGTTTGAGAAATGAAAGAAGCAAAACTAACCACTAGATAGAGCCATATCAGTGAATGTTCCACAATACACATGAATCAGTGCACTTGGGTAAATTCTTCCCAACATATCCTAACCAAGAAAACTACTAAATCCATTTATAACATCTATTCATCAAACATTTGTTTAATTTCAAACATCCAAAGGTTTTCAACTTTAACAAGTTTAAAGCAAAGAACATATGTGAAATGTCGAGCATGCTAATAAATAATTCTGGTCACTACAGATTTATTCGGGCAAAATTTTCACATGGTCGATGATATATTTGGTCCAACAGTCAAAATTATATTTCAAAGGAAAGGAAAAAAATGAAGAGTACCATCAATAATTCAAATGATTTACCGAAAGAGAGCCCATCAACGAGCAGATCCCAGTGAAAACTAAGACATTTGAGTGCCCACATCGTGGCACAAAATGGAACATAAGAATGAAAACAAGCACAATGACTGAGGCTACGTAAAGCAAAAAGGCTGCAATGGAGGGCAGTATGGTTAGCCAAAAAAAGTGTGCTGGTATAAAATAAATGAAAAGATGCAAATGTGAAGATTTACCTGGTTGAGTTGCCATAGTCCATATCTCTTGAACAGAAGTGATAGGGTGCTCTTGTGGTGCATGGATCACAATTATAATAGAACCAGCAATGCACATTACACAACCCAAAATCCCTATATTGTGCAACTTCTCATGCAAGATAAAGTGTGCCAACACAGCACTACGAAACCATCCAAGAGAAATGGACACGATTTTAGAAGATGTTACTAAATAAACTTTGGACAAAGAGACATATGCAATATTCAGAGAGTACCTGACAATGATACTTAATGCACCAAGTGGGGTAACAAGAACTGCCGGCGCGAATGAATATGCAATAAAGTTTGCAGCCTCTCCAACAATCACTATATATGAGAAAACAGCAAAGATATTTTCACAGACAATCAGTAAATAATCGAATGAAATAAGAAATCAAAATTCCTTCAAACTGATCAACTAGCTTTCTGCGAATTTGACTACTAGAAAAAATTCAATAAATTGCTTATGCTGCCAAATAATAATAATAATAATAATAATAATAATAATAATAATAATAATAATAAAGCAACGAAAATTAAAATTACAATCTTCGAATTATTTGAATTCACACTTTGAAAAGTCAAGTATCCGTTGATGAATAGTTCCTTATATCAATGGTCTCAAAAGAAGTTCAATCTCTAAAATTGAGAAATACCAACGGACAGAAATTTCCGGTACAAATAAAGGAGACAGAGACAAAACCAAACTTACTCGTCAACATGCCCAACCACCATAGGGGCTCCAATAGATAGGAGAATCCGCCAACACCTCCAAAAATCCAAATCCATTTATCAAAAGAACAAACCCAATTGAAATCGTGAAAAAAAAAAAAACAAAAACAAAAATTACCAGCTCTAACACCAGAAGCTGCAGCAGCTCTTCTCAGGCCTTTTTTCTTGATAATGAAGCTTGCACCTATAAAAGAACTTGATGATAAAGCCAAAATAAATCCTTTTAGATTGTCTTTAGAGAAACCCATATGAAATATTTCTTTCTTCTTCTTTGACGCTGTGTTATTCCTTGTTTTTCTTCATCAAAATCGGCCAATCTCCAGCTCTGTGTGAATATGCTGTCTACTGTTTCAGTCTGCAATCATAACAATGGGTAATGTTAGCGTGTGATACTGTACAGCTAAAATTTGTGCGCACAAGAATGAAGGGTGAGAAAAAAAAATAAAAAATATGGTTAGCTGTAAAATTAATTCGAAATTAAATCGATTTTTATGGTTAGTTAATCCGATAAACTTGATTATATTTTTAATTTTTATATTTTTAATTAATGATTACGGTTTAAATTTTTAAATACCGGTTAACCGTTAATCCACGGTTAATCGATTCTCATACATACATATATACATATTTATTTATTGATTTATCTTCAATTTTTTCTATTTTTTCTAAAATTTATATAAAATAGTATTTTAAAATATATTTTTATTTTTATACCTTAATTTTTTATATTTTCTTATAAAATTTATATAATAATTTAAATTAAATTTATATTATGTTATTCTCTTTAATTATATAATAATATTTATATATAGTATCTAATTAACTTTTATATATGGTATTTTTATCATAAATTGATGTTCATATTTTACTTAATAGCATTTAATTGTATTTTTTTTATATTTTACAGTTTATGTTATAACATTTAATATTATCTGAAATTTTATTTAATTTAGAATCAAGTATATTAATTTTCAACAAATATCAAATTTATTTTATAATATTAGCTATTAATTTATAAAACATAAATTTTGACTAGTAAATTATATTTATTTCGTAATTTTTATATTAAATTATTTTGTATATTTGAAATTGAATTGAATTTTGTCTAATTTTTTTATAATTTTATGTTATAAATTTTCATGGTTAACCGAAAAATATTGGTTAACTAAATAAAAATCGATGAACTAGTTAATCGAATGTAACGGACTGATTAATGATTAGTAATTTTAAAAAATCGATATTAATAAACTAATTAATTTTTTTATTTACAGACTGATTAACCGATCCATACTCACAATAATGTTGCTTGGCTTAGGGCTCCACCTATATATTATTCTCAATCTGATTTGATGAGGTCCTCCAAATCCATGTGTAACTCCAAACTAGCCTTTCACAAATAATTAATTATAAAAAATGGTCCTATTTTGAAAAATAAATAAAAGAATGTCTTATAATTCATGCACTTAACATGCTAACCAAACCGTTACTGTTTCGGAAAGCTTATATAAAATGTGCTTTGAAAATTATTAATTAATTAATTAATTGGCCCTTATTATATATTTTGATTTTTATATATTTTTTCCCTTAAATTATTTGTATAACATAATCCCATCAATCAATTATTATTTGGAATAATCCCATATATCAATTATTATTAGGAAAAAGATACTAAAATATCATTCAAATATTTTCAAATAGGATAAAATGCCTCTAACGTTATTTTTAGAGTAAAAATGCCCTAAACTTATTAAAACAGTACTAAAATATCCCTCTGTTAAGCTAGCATCTACTTCAAGTGTAACGGTATTGGCATGTCATATTAGTAGGACTGGTTATAGCTAACGTAGCAGACATACAAGCAATTTGAAGTCACATGGGTGCGACATAAGCGTTAGACCAACAATAAAAAAATTATCCGTTGTGTTTTTCTCATTTCTCCCTCTTCTTCATCTTTTCCATCTTCTCCCAAATATGATTTGTGCTTTCTCTCAAGGAAAAAGCAAAAAATTCCCTAAATCTTTCTGAGCTCAAAAAAGAGCTACTTTGAAATCCCTAATCTCATTCTCAAATGGAGTTTTCAATTCCTTATAAACCCTAGACATAACAACTATAAATTCAGCTCAAGAAAGCATAAATCAAAGAAGTCGATTACTGGATGGAGACATTCCACAATATTTGTGCAGATGTGGAAAAATGATAATCTTGCTTAGAAAATTGATTACTGTAGTGCCTTAAAAATTTCGATCACATGAATAGTACTTTTTGGGCAATGATAGTAATACCCGGCGACACTAAGGTGAATAGTACCACCTGGTGCCACCTAGATCCACAAACTTTTTTCTTTACCATTGGAACTTATAATTCATGATGAATCTAATGATATAATTTGAGATAAAATTGAGGTTAAATAGGTCCTCAAAAGATATAGAGAAAATAAAATACTCGGACCGTAAAAGAGTTGACTAACTTTAATCGACTCAGAAAAAAATGTTCTAGACCTCAAAAAATTATTCCAATCGCACAAAACTATTAGAAATAGCCCCAATAAAATTTTGGAAGTGAAAAATAAATTTTTAGATAAGTTTGAAAATTTGGCATTTTAAATTGGTATTTTCGCCTCCAGACTTAAAAATGTATTAAAACGAATTCAGATTGATCTAAAATTTTAAATACACCTTAATTAATATTTTTAGAATAATTTTTTTGGTGATTTAAAAACTAGAGCTCATTGCCAATGAAATAGTGACAAGTGGCTTAATATGGGCCACACATTAAAAAATGGTCGAAACTAGTTTGACCCTCTAATTGGGGGGAGGTCAAAGCTAGTTTGTCCCTTCCTCCCTTCTTTTTTCTTCTATTTCTTCCTCCTCCATAATTTCTCCATAACCAAAATTTTTTCCATACTTTCTCATACCCCATCTCACGTAAATTTCATTAGAATCTCATCCTCATCATCTTTTCTACCTTAGAATAAAATTAAGTGGAGTTTTGAGTGAAGAAAGTTAGGGAGTTTCAAGTTGGAGAAAATTACCAAGTAAGAATTTAGTTAGAATTTTAGATTTATGTAGAAATTAATGAAATTAGGTTAAAATCATGTGAATTTTGTTGAAATTACATAAAAACTTAGTGAATTTGATCTCCATGAATTGGTTAGATGGAGATTTAAGTGAGGAAGGAAAGAAAAATGAAGATGGGAGAAAGGAGAAGGAAATTTAGTAAGGAGTAAAGGATATTAAGGTCCCTACAAGAAAAATCTTAACTACAGATGAAAATTCCCAATGGATTTTAGTGATTTTCCATAGGTAATCACAAATAACAAAAAAATTGTCCAACGAAAAAAGTCATAGGTGAATTGGTCATAGGGACTTTCCCCGATGGAATATATTTTCATAGGTAATTTTACCGACGAAAAAATTAATTCATCAGTAATTTCATCTAGAGATCCAAACCAAAAAATTGTCGTGAATTACCATATTTACCAATGGAATTAAATTTCGTCGTTAAATTTACTGACGAAATTATATAATCCATCATTAAATTTATCAATAGAAATCACAAATCCATAGGCAAATTTCTGACAGAATGATATGTTCTGTAAGTAAATTTAGATATGGTAAATATATTTTCGCCAGTAAATTTGCCTATTGCTATAAAAAATTCATGATGGAATTATCCATCACTAAAAATATTAAAAATTTTTGATAATTATCTGATAATTTGAGACATACAAGTTTCATGGTGATAACATTCCAGTATGTACAACATGTAGCCTAACATATCTTACAAAGGCTTATTCTAATACATTGGCAATTTTACAATTGAAACAGTAAATAGAAGAACAACAAAACTACAAGCATTATATATTAAACAAATTTCAAATTTAAAAATTAAGCAGCAAATCAGATTTCATTATGAAATAAAGTTAGGAAAAAAACTTATTGCAAATCTATTGAAATTTTTAATGTTCTTTGAATATCTTTATGCTTTGCAAATCTAAAGTTTTCAAATTGACATGTCTAGTAGATTAGGTTGTTCTCTGAATTTCTTTTTTTTTTTTTATGTTATGTGAATTTGAATTGTTGAATGGTTTGACATTAGACCACTATTGAACCTTGTATCAGTGGTAAGAGGTAGTAAAAATGGCGGAAAAGGAAAAGTAGACCTATTAGGCTATTATTATTGATGTTTATTAATTTAATTGCTACATCTAAGGTTCAGTCTCTTCGATTGATGAAAACCATTAAAGATTGTAATAGGCAATTAATTTCATACCAATAAAGACTGTCAAGAAGTTAAGCATTAAGAGTTGAAAAATAAATAGACCTGATATTATTAGATGAGGTTGAAAAGGAAAGTAACAATTTCAAAATCTAGCTTTGAGAAAAAATAAAGCTGAAACCACTACAACTAATACAACCACATTAACTTAGCACATGATGCGAATGATATGAATCTCTACAAGTTTAAAACCATAACATAGAACAAGTGAAAAATCTAATTAATAACCATAGCAAAAAGTTGATCCACGTCAAAACTTGTCAACCAAATAGGTTTATAGTAGAAGATGTCAAAACAACCTATTTAGAAATGTTCTACTAGAAAATTAGATTCGATAACACTTAAATATCATGACCAGGGTGACCGGTGTCTAGCAAATGTATAGATCAGCTAGTAATAGAGGTAAATAAAATGAAGACCCTTTAATATTATACCCAAGAGATTGTGTATTTTAGATTTTAGAATAAATGGTGTGTGAAAGAATTTCCCAAGTTTTATAAAGTGATTATAGATTAGACTAAGCTATATTAACAACCGAATAGATCAAAAACTAAAACTAGACTAAAATAAATTAAATATAAACAAAATTTAAATGACAATAAAAATTAATAACTAAAACACTTCTGCTAAGGGACTATCCACCTTACCTTTTACTATTAATGACTCAATTCTAAGATAATACAAGTTGATATGAATAACCAGTTAAAGATAGATATATTTTTTAGAATATCATTTAAGAATATTAAATCCTATATTTAATAACAATCCAATACCTAGCATGCAAATTTGGTTTTTAAACTCACAAAACTTTAGTTAAATCCTCTTCCGAAATGCCTAACCTCAGCTTATTCTTAATTCAAATTCTTAAATATAGTATATTCATGAACAATAAACTCTTGCCTTTATTTTCAAAACACAACAATAAATTGACATAACTAGAGTAAGTTAAGAACATGCATATCATCAATTAAGAACTCAAAATAACATTCAATCATTTATTTGAAACATTGAACATCAATCAAATCTCAATCCAAGATAGAATTCAGCATAGGAATTAAGAAATAATAAACTTATATAAGCTCAATTAAGAATCATTACAGTAAAAGATGAGGGTTTAAGTTTCTCTCAACAAAAGTAGAAAATTACTCACTGTTCATGATCGAAATGAATGAAAAAATAAAATAATTAAAACCTATACTTATAAAGCTTCAAACTTGACCTTAGAATCTCTAGGAATAGAAAAAAAAAAGCTTAAAAACCCTAAGAGAACAAAGCTATTCAAGTTCAAAAGAAAATAACACTAGGTCTAATCTAAGATGAAAAATCGACTAACTTCGAATTTCTAACTTAAAATATGGTTAAATATCCTAATTAACATGAGTCCAGCTACCACCCAACCACTTAAAATAATAGAAAAACTTCCTTTATCATAACTCCTACTAAGGAACCCGGTGGAGATGGCCAATTGTCTCTATCGAGTTGATTAAAAAACATCTAGAAATACAGGTGACTCGGTGGGGATGAATTGATGTCCCTGTTGAGTTAATTTTTTTTGCCTGGAAAGATGAGTGACTCATTAGGGATGCCCTTGTGTCCCTACCAAGTTGTTTGTCTGGATAGAGATCAACAAGCACTTGGTGGAGATGGAATTCCTTCTTATCGAGTTGTTTGTTTTTAGACTAACACAAAAATTGCCTCAAGTAACTTAATGGGGAGCTCCTTCATCCTTACTAGGTTGATTTGGTCCCTTTTCAACATGAAAAATTGCAAAAACACACAAAATCAAACTTAAACACTCCCAACTCAAAACACTAACACTTTAAACAAAAAATCAAGCAATTTAACATTAAAAGCTACTAAACAAATCTAAAAACAAAGTAAAAAAAAGATATTTGCAATTCAAATTTATCAAATACCCCATACTTAGCTTTTGTTCGCTCTTAAGCAAATTTGAACAAATCAAATTCCCAAAATAATCAAACTCCAAACTAAGAACTATGCATGAAACACCCTAATCTAATGCCTTTTATCATGTATCATGTTATACTAGTAGGTTATTAACCCAAAGTTGTATACATTTATCATATCAAATAGTTTATTTATATAGGTATCCTATGCATCAATTAGGTATTTCCCACAACTTCAGTCTCTTAATTACGTAAGCATAATGGCTTATTCTATAACATACTCATCATTTTCATGTTAGTTATAACTGTCTTAACTTCATATCTTATCATGTATAACATTTATCAATTGATCTAGCATATTTATGACTAAGCATTTTAGCTACTATATGCATGCATTTTTTTAGCATTCTTTTACTAAACTTATTACACCACTTACTTCATTTTACACACACACATATATATATAATAGCCCTTTTTATACATATTGAACGTGCAAAAGAACTTGCACCAAAATAACCAAAAAGAATCCTACATCAACTTTTATGACTTAGGTGTTGGCCTGTCTTGATGCAGAAATTGTTCCTGAGCAAAAGCTTTTACAGCAGTACCTACATGGATTAAATAACCCATGCTAAGCTATAAAGCTTAGTGGGGATGCTAATTTTGAAAGACAACCACTCATAGCAATTGTCGGAAACATATAACATACAAAAGTTGATAATAACAAGAATAACATATTTAAAATAAATAAATGACAGAATAGAATATCATCATTAATAATCAATTCTCATATTTATATTAACATGCTTGAAATTAAAGCATAACATATGAGGATCAGTATCAAAAGTATCCAACTATCACCTATGCAATGGGAAATACAGTTAAACATATTATCTCATGTATCATACTTTATTCATCTAAAAATTAACTATAAAGTAATAACACAACAGTTTAGCCTGCTTAATTTCTAAAGGTGGATAACAGGAATGGTGGATACCCGAAGGTATCAAAACGGTGGATATCCGAAGATATCAAAACTATGGACCCAATCAAGGCCAACTGTACGGTGGACTGGTCAAGGACCCAAACGAGGTTAAGTAACAACCCTAATGGGCTATACAAGATCCAAAAGGATCAACTATACTGTGGACTTAAAAAGGTCGATTGTGGCAGCTGCAATATCCCTATAGGCGCCTATCTATCCACACTTGAACTCTAATTGCAGGTAATACTTTGTTACATTCTGTTTTCATATACCATTTTTACACTTGATTAAAAGTCAATTTGCATACATATAACTATGGTACAAATATATTACTACTACTATAAAACTATGTATGCAAAGTTCATGTATATTGATACACATAGTTTCTGATCGTGTTAACATTAATCATCAGATTTAGCTTGATCATAACATGTCAATCAGTTAATATTCGATACCTGTATAAGTGCTCCTAATTCATGCTTTATTCTTAGAATTTTCCAATATAGCACCACTAGTTGTATGATCATGAAAAAAATCCAAAATCTCTAGTTTATACAAGTACATGTAACAATTTTGCCATTTAACAAGTCAATGTTTTGGCAATTGAGCATATATTATCTTATAAATACTTTAACATGTTATCCATAAGAATTTACATGTGACATGGTCATACTATTATATTACTTATTTCATGACATAGGTACATGTCATAATATAGACTTGCTCACCATAAAAGTACATACAAACATTAATCTTACATATAACAATCATGCACAAATTTCATCACAAATATATGTTAGATATATTCATCACAAGTCCTTACCCATGTACACATGTGAATGTATATGTATACATATAATCTTGTATTAATAGTCATATTACATACTCTATCCAATTTATTTTGTAATCACATACACATATTTAGCTCAATTAATTGAAAACCATACGATAAAGTACATTAAAAATCTGCATGGGGCAGCATTCTGGACTCAACTTGTGAGCCACAATTGAATTTGAAAATATCATTTTTACGCTAAATGATCTTCTACAATCAAATTACCCTATGTGTCTAGTTTCGAAAGCATCAAAATTCACCTTAATATTTTACCTATAGCTCAAAATATTTGAGAAATACTATAGGTTGTTCATAGAACCAAAACAGTGTTTGCTGTCACTTATAAAAATTCATAGTATAAAATTAAGAGGGATTTAGACCAACATTTCTTCATCAAAAACGTGCTACTAGGTATCTAGTTTACCTATAATTTTACAGCATAAGATTTTGACTTCACTACTAATACTTATGCCCAAAATACCAAAATCTGTACCTTAACAGTACAAACAGATTCAACGAAATTTATGCTAATTATTTGACATACTTAGAAATACAATTAGGCATTACTTCCTTCATATAAAATATGTATTTATGAGTCTATTTTTCATATAAAATTTGTATTTAAGAGTCCATTTTTCATATGAAAATATAAGTAAGTTTCTGTGTTTGCATGCAAGACCAAAAATTTTTAAGCCTTTTTAAACCAAAACACTAGTGCAATCCAGTAACCAATCTATAGAATGAATATACATCGAAATGTATATGCAGTTTCACACTTGAAACTTTAGAAATGCCATAGATCTCTCCTTTAGTACCGGAACCCTAAGGTCATTTTCGCTAAACAACTAAAAAAAAATAAAATCATTATGACTTCGTTAAGGTTGTAATGTGTTCATGATGAAGGCTAATCAAAGAAAGGTTAAAGGTAAACAAAAAGAGTAACCATCCTCTGATTGTACATACCGACACTTCCTATAATTTGACTTTACCTGAACTGATGCTACCAGAATCATCAATTCTTAATTCTATAGGAATGCAGCACATCAAAGCAATAAAAGAAAGGCTACTTCAAATTTCCTTTGATTTTTACAAACTCAACCAAATTTGGGAGTTAAAAAACTTTCTTTCTCTCTTGCAAATACCCCATACTTAAATATTTGCTATAAATTGCTAACTCATTGATTCAACTCTTTTTCTTTTTCTTATTCTTCTTTTTTTTTTTAAGAAATAACAAACTTTTGCTAGCTCAATTTTTAACATTGCTAAACAATAGGGTATTCCCAAATGCAATTGCATTCCTGACTTGAAAATCGTCCCTTAATAACATCCCAAACAATCCCTTTTCTAAACTACACTCTCTTAAGTAACCATGAAAAAAAATCCATCCTAATCCTATAATGGCTAATTTTTAGAAGGGGAGATAAAGGCTTTTAGGTTATCGGGTATACAAATGTATGTAACAAGGAGATTAATCATGGCACGCCTTAAACATGCCTTATTAAGCTCAAAAGGGCTAGCAAGGGATCAATTACATAAAAGGGTAGGTAAACAGTAAACAAGAAAAATTGCCTAAATCACTTTCTAACTTGTTCGAGTTGGTTCAATCCTTTAAAGGGTGATGAGGAAGGTTCTAACGCTCTAAAATTCTTGACCCAACAACCCTCATGCACTATTTTTTTTATCTCAAAAACTGGTCTTAGCATTCAAATTTATGGAAACTAACAAATATTATTTAAGTTGAATCCTAACTTAACTAGAATTTGATTGAGCAACACAATTATCACACTGCTAATTAAGTTTCTAAACACTACAAAATTCTAAGTTAAAGTTCAAAAAGTTAACTTTCAAGAATAAATTAGGGCAAACTAAACTAAATGCAAACTATAAAATAGTTAAACTACACTATGCCACTAGCACAATTATAAACTAACTACATAAACTAAAATCAATATAAAAAATAAAAAAACCACAATGAAAAATAAGAAGATTACTACTTAACAATGGAAAATACAAAGTTAACTGAGATAAATTAATACAATTAGCTACACATAAAAATAACTAAAATGAAAAACAAAATAACAAAACAAATCATAAAACATAAAAAGAAAAACACAAAACAATTCATGAACATAAGGGGGTTGAGATTTTTAAACACTTCCTAAATCTCAAAGCAAAATTGAGATTAAATAAGCTATACCTCCCTCCAAAATTCCTTGTTGGGGACAAAAATCACACTCACTATGGTGGTAAAGAAGATAGTGGAGGTGGCAGTGCTGGAAAGTGCTCCCAAAAGTAATGAAAGAAGTGGTCCTAATGTAGTCACATGGCATCTAAACTAGCTTTAACTTGTCGATTTGTTCGGTTTGAAGGTCCAATCGAGCAGTGAATCAATTCATAAAATCCACCATCTATGAGGTAGGGTGTTCCTCAGGGTCTACAGTAGCATCACCATCTCCCTCATCAGTTGTAGCATCCTCCTCCTTTTCCTCTATATCCTCATATGAATCATTTGCTTGAGCAGCTCTAGGCAGTTGTGCATGACCAATAATAACTAATCTGAGATATTCTGCCCTATCGATCTAATGTTGTCGAGGCTCATCCCATAAGATCTTTGTATTTTTAGGCATTTTATATTCTATATAGATCGGTGGACCAAAAGAGTGTTCCAAATCGATATGCCAAACTGCCTTTGCCAACATTGTCACTATACCCCCCAAAGAAATCTTCTTTGTAAAATAAAGTTTTTGTTGAAAATCCTGGATCTTTCTCCATAAAAGATAATCACTATTCAAGCTCACTCCTCTAACCATGCACTGAAGAATTAAAACCTCCCCTACATTTACACCCTTAGAGCTTTCAGTATACCCAAAAAATGCCAAAGCCAAAAACCAGTAAAGGACTAGTAATGCAAGATTTTTTAGGTGGTGAGACTTTGTGTTGTTGGCCACGAAATTGGTGGGCTTTATGTCATCTTTAATCACTACCCAGTTCTACCTCGGGGTTGAATTTGGTAAACCTCGAACACCATCTATAGGAAAACCAAGGTGCTTAGTGAATTCCTTAAATGTCATTGTATATTTCTTCCTTCACAACTGAAAATGGACTGTGCCATTCTCGTCTTCAAAGTCACAATTGAAGGTGGTCAATAAGTTCCAAGTAATTGTTGGATGCACTTTTGGTCTTTTCTTGACAAACTCAATCCAACAAATATTTCAATAAGTTGATTTACTTCTGCCCAAAAATTTTCAGCGCTTATATTGAGGTAGAATTTATTCAAGCAAATAGGCTTCATATATTAAACCCTACAAAATACTTATATGACATAGCATATTTTTCATCTATAGGTGGGGGAAGATGAACCCTCGAGGAACTTGAAGTACATATGTTCATGTATGCTTTGGAGCCATTGCATAAATCCAAAATACAAATTAAGTACCAATATAAAGTTGGAACTTAAGAAGCAAAATGCATTACCTAAGTCAAAGTCATTGCAGGTAGCAATAATACACAATCAATCAAAGATTAAAGCCATGAAGTAATTATGTGGATAGAGTGTACAAGTAAAGATCAACACAAATAACACCTTGATGGAAAGAAGGCAGTTGACAATTTAGCAAATTTAATCAAAACTAAAACTTCTCATAATGTGGTAACTCAAGTCAAGCATCCAACATGCAATAAAGCACTAATGTAGGGGGAAAATCTAAAATGTGCAAAACTGGTTGAAGAGAAAAGCTAACATAAGTCAAAATACCCAAAATGCCAATATCACGCAACTAATGTATTGATCAATTTCTATTAAGTGTGTGGAGGCGAGGATTAGAATTTAAGAGCAATAGGTGTTGTTTTGGTGAAGGAAAATGGGATAAAAGAACTTACCGTGGCATTTTATTGAACACATTATGGGCATAAAAACAAACAAGCTAAACCAAGAATAATCCAATCCATTTGCATGCCAAAAATGAAAGACAACCAAGTTACACAACATAAACAACCCAATTTCGAAATTGCAACACACAAATACATGCATTTCTAGCACACACATAAACCAAAATAAAAGCCCTAAAAATCGTAGGCAATAGAGCAAAGATAAGAAGAATAAATCCCAACCAAATAATTTAAATCAAGAATAAAAACAACAAGTATGCACTTAGAAATAAAATTAAGGTGAGACACTTGCATAGTGGGGATTTGCTGAAGAGATGAAGAAAAAGAATGGGAGAATGAGAGCAAAGTGAGTGGCAAAAAAACAAAAGAAAAACTAAGAGGAATTTTAAATGGCCCGATGGGGAGGCAGCGGCACTTGGTGCGGATAAAGAGGGACTGGGTGGGGATGGGTGGATTTTACCTTTATAACTCTTAAAGGACTTAGTGGGGATAGTTTTTATCCTTACTAATTCTAAGTTTCTATATTAAAGGCTAAGAGGACCTGATGGGGATGGCAAGCAACCTTATTGAGCCAATTTTCCCAAAAAAAAAAAAATATGGCTTTCTCTTTTCAAAAACCACCCTGTTTTCTCAATTAAAATTATTTTCCCCATTTAAACATCCCAAAGCTCAATTGAAAACTTTAATCTAATTTAGAATAAAATTCCAAATTAATTAAAAACAATTAGCATAAATTGAGCACACATTGAACTCTTAACTCACACTGGGCCAAGATAACTTACAATAAATAGAGAAAAGAAGTCATACTTAAAATTTAACATTTAAATTTCCACTCCTCGTATACATTAATTAGAAATCCACCTTAGGTTCCTGAATAACAAAACACACAGCATAATAATAAAAGAAAACATAAAAAAAACACACCAAATTAAATACAAAAATAAAAAAATTGAGGAGGGTTAGAAAACGTAGTTCTGAATTTATAGAGTTTTTAGTTGGACTTTTTAAAACTACCTTACTTGTCATGAAAAATTAAGGTTGCCTTAGCAACCTCTACCTGAGCAGCATTATAAGGCTTCAACCAGTGTCTGTGGACCTTGTATTCATGACCATCCGTCAGACTTTTCATAGTTACCACCCCAAACTCATTACTTGTGAGTACTTGGTATGGTTCAAGCCATATGGACTTTAATTTTCTTAGGAATAACCTCTACCTACTATTGTAGAGCAGTACTAACATTCTTAAGACAAACTCCTTATGAACCAACTTTTGTCATGCCAACATTTTGTCTTCTCCATATATGAGGCAGCATTTTCATAGGACTGGAGTTGAAATTCCTTGAGTTCATTAAGCTACAAACATCTCTTTTCACCTACACATCTCAAATCAAATTAAGAAACTTGGTAGCCTAATACACTTTATGCTCTAATTCGACCAACAAATGGTATGATTTTATAAAGATAAGTCTAAATAGAGACATACTTATAGGGATCTTAAATGCAATTCTATAGCCTAAAGAGCCTCAACTAGTTTTTGAGACCAATTCTTCTTAGCACTATTGACTGTCTTTTCCAAGATTGATTTCAATTCCCTATTAGACACCTTTACTTTTCTATTTTCTTAGGGATGGTATGGGGTTGTAATCTTATGCTTGACACCAAAATTTCTAAGTAGGATTTTAAACTGATGGTAGACAAAGTGCTTGCCCTTATCGTTAATAATAGCCTTTGGTGCCCCAAACGGAGTAAAAGTATTCCTCCCAAGGAATTCAAGCACCACTCGTGCCTCACACGTCCTAGTAGCTACAACCTCTAACTACTTGCTAACATAATCAATAGCTACTAGGATGTATTCAAATCCTAAAGAGTTTGAAAATGGTCCCATAAAATCAATTCCCCAAACACAAAAGATTTCTACTTCTAAGATATTGTTCATAGGTATCTCATCACACTTAGAGCTATTACCAACCTATTAGCATCTATCACATGAAGATATAAAAAACTTAACATCAATAAAGAAGGAAGGCCAAAAGAAACTCGAATGCAAGATTTTTACCATCGTGCAATTCGGTCCATGGTGACCTCTAACCTCTCCTCCATGATATGATCTCATGATATCAACTTATTCCTCCTTAGGAATGCATCTTCACAGCACTTGATTTGGACATAATTTGAACAAATATGGATCACCCCATAAGTTATGCCTTGCATCCACCTTTAGCTTCTTCTTTTGTTGCCAAGTATAATCTTTTGGAAGATAACCACCCTGCAAGATACTTAGCAATGTTAGCAAACTAAAGAATAAAAATTTCATAAGAATAAACAACATATATATGTTCATTAGGGAACAAATAAAAAATTTCCCCTTTTTCCATATGAGCATGGTCTAAAAGCGATAAATGGTCAGCCACGAAATTTTTTTCCCCATTCTTGTCTTTAATCTCCATGTAAAATTCTTGAAGTAACAAAACTCATCTTATCAATCTCGATTTAGAGTCTTTCTTAGCAAAGAGATGTTGAAAAGCTGTATGGTCAAACCAAACTGTGACTCTTGCACCAAGAAGATATGGCATAAAATTTTCAAATGAGAACATGATCGCTTAGAGTTCCTTCTCGGTGGTCATATAGTTCACTTGTGCACCTATGAGTGTATGACTTGCATAGTAGATGGTATGAAAAACTTTCTCAATTCTTTGACCCAAAACTGCTCCCATTGTATAATCATTAGCATTGCATATAATCTCGAATTGTAAACTCCAATCTGGTGATGTAATTACTGGTGTTGAAATTAAATTTTGCTTTAATAAATTGAAAGCCTGCAAGCACTCATCATCAAAGTTAAATGCAACATCTTTAATCAATAAATTGGAAACTAATTTTGCAATCTTAGAAAAATCCTTAATGAACTGATGATAAAATCCAGCATGACCAAGAAAATTCCTAATGCCTTTAACACTAATAGGGGAGGAAGTTTATCAATGACATCAACTTTGGCACTATCAACCTCAATCCCTTTCTCATAAATTTTATGCCCTAAGATTATGCCTTCTCTCACCATAAAATGAAACTTTTCCTAATTAAAAACAAGGTTAGTCTTTTCACACCTCTCTAACACTAAAGTAAGATTGGCTAGACAACTCTCAAAATCGTGCCCATACAATATGAAATCAACCATGAAAACTTCCATGAATATTTTAATAAAATCATGAAAAATGGCCATCATACACATTTGGAATGTGGCAGGTGCATTACAAGGACCGAAAGACATTCATTTATAAGCAAAAGTACCATATGGACATTTGAAAGTTGTTTTTTCTTGGTCTTCATGGGTATGGGTATTTGCATGTAACTTGAATAACCATCTAAGAAACAATAAAATCTATTTTCTACTAATCTTTCTAGCATCTGGTCAATAAAGGGTAGAGGAAAATGGTCCTTTCGAATAGCATTATTTAACCTCCTATAGTTAATACACACTCTCCAACTCATAACTATACATGTAGGATTAAGTTCATTGTTCTCATTAGTCACTACAGTCATTCTCTCCTTTTTAGGGACACATTGAACTGGACTAATCCAACTACTATGAGAAATAGGATAGATAATACCTAAATCAAGCAATTTGAGTACCTTCTTTTTCATGACCTCTTACATGGTTGGGTTTAATCAACATTAGGGCTACACCACTAGCTTAAAATCACTCTCTATAAAATTTTGGTGCATGAAAAAATTAGGGCTGATTCCTTTGGGGTCTAAAGTTTCCCATCTAATGGCTCTCTTGTCCTTCCTCAACACTTCAATAAGCATCACTTTAAAAATGAGAAGAAATAATTATAGTTTTTGCATTATCCTCTAAAAATATATATTTCAAGTGAGATGGTAAAGTTTTAAGTTCAAAATTATTTGCTTCCTTAGGAGGGGAAGAATCTTCCTCTTTTACTCTCCCATCTTCTTACTCGTTGTCTAACTCTTTCACTAGCTCTTCCTCCTTCTCACTTACACTTTCCTTGTCCTTAGAATGCATTAAATAGCCTTGAAGTGTATCTTCCAAAATGATCTCCTCTTGAGTCTTCTTCATTCATTCTTGAATACAGTCAATGAAACACACGGACTTTTCAAAGTCATACAAGGGATGTTGCATCACTTTAATGACATTGAACACCATCTCCTCATTATTGAATTGTAATGTATCCATTTGTCCATGAACATCTATTAATGCTTTTGTATTGTTCAAGAATGGTTACCTAATAATCAATGGCACTTTTCTATCTTCCTTTTTATCCATCACAATAAAATCTACCAAAAAGCTAAAATTACCCACTTTAACCAAAAGATCCTCAATTATGCTTTTGGGTCTCTTTATAGACCTATCTGCCAATTGTAGTGTCATTCAAGTCTCCTTAATATCTCTTTGATTTAATTTCTTGCAAATGGAAAAGGCATTAAATTTATGCTAGCACCCAAATTACACATGGCATAACCAACAAAATTCCCTTCTAGCTTATATGGCAAAGTGAAACTACCTAGATCTTTTAGTTTTTCAGGAAATTTATTCATCAAGATTGCACTATAATTTTCAAATAGTTGTATCATACCCATACCCTCTAACTTTTTCTTATTTGAATAAAGCTCTTTCATAAATTTAGCATATTTTGGCATGTGTAATAAATCTTCGGCAAAAGGTAAATTCAAATGCAACTTTTTAAACATGTTAAGAAATCTAACTAATTATTTGTTTTGCTTATCTTTCCAAGTTAGAGTTGGGTAAGGTAATTTAAACTTATCAACACTAGTCACACCGAATTTTTCCATACCTTTACCTTTTTCAACTACATTAGGTAGATCACTAATAATATTGGGTTCAGAAATACTTACCTCCATCGTTAGTTCCACCACTTTTAAAGAAAGTTTACCTTTTTCAGCTTATTTTACCTTCTTTTCACTCCTTAAAGTGATATCTTTTGCCTCTTTCTTAGGATTGCAGTCCACATTAGATGGAAATGTACCATGGGTTCTGTTAGAGAGTGAATTAGCAAGTTGTTCCACTTGATTTTCCAAATTTTATATTGAGGCATCTTAATTCCTCATCCATATATCTTCTGATTTCCATCTAGTATGTTAGCTTGCCATAAAAGTGGACTAGTTGGTCATTATATTAGCAAACATCTTTTCTAAACTAGTTTTTTTTTTTATCTTGTAAAGGTTGAGGTCTTGGCTAAAATCCAGGTGGTTGGTAAGGTGGAGGTTGATTTTGTTGTGAAGCTTAGTAGGTAGATGGGAAGTGTGTTAGGGCTGGTGCTTGATAGTTTTGGTGGTTGTTGTAATGGTAAAAAATTTCAATTTTTATGAATAGTGCTTTTTAAACCGTGAATAATGTCGTTAGAGTGACATCGGGTGTGATTATATCAATATTAATTCACTAGATCCTATAAGAACTTTAGAATTATGTCCACATAAAGTGGTTTGATTTGTCCACCCTTTGAACCATTGATTTTTGGGCATAATATTCACCCAAAACCTAGAAAAATTTAGACAAAAAATGGACTAGAAATCAACTCTTCCTCTCCTCCAAAAATATAACCCAAAACTTAGTGAAATTCTACCATTTTCACTTGATTTAAGCTTTCCCACCATAATTTTTCATTCTCTATCAATTGCTAATAATTTCAATCACTTTTATCATCTCTTAGCAGCCCCAAAATAAGAAAAATTCAGATTTAAAGTGAAAAAAATGCCTAGAATTGTAAAGAGAAATTTGAAGCAAAAATTCAAGTAAGTTAGTTTAGTGAGATTTTGATGAATCTAATGAATTTCTTGGTAGATTTTGATGTAAATATTTATATTTTGAGTTTGTTTTGAATTATGGATGAAGAAAATTGAGGAAATAATGCATGAAGAATTCGACCCACAGGGAAATTCATGGGGAAACAAAGAGAAAATGGAAGAAAAAGATAAAAAAGGAGGATTAATCATGGATAGAGCTTGGAAAATGGGTAAGTGGATACCTAAACTAACCAATTTCACTTAAACCCTAATTATGCGTGTTTTAAGGTTTTTGATGTAAATAATAATTAAATTTAAATTAAAGGTAGAATAATGAAATTGATGTCAAAAAATTAGATTGGAATGAAAAATTATATAAAAGAATGAATAAAAGTGAGAAATTAGTTTAAAACCCTATTATGTTACTTAGAGAAAAGTTGTTAAACGTGGACTATAATTCAAATAAATGGTAAAATAATAAAATTAAATGATGAATAATGAAATATATGATGTTAAATACATGAAATTATGACTAAAAATGGTACATTAGTTATGAAATCTATTATGTAAGTAAATGAAATTAAGGTTAGATGAAGAATTAAATTAATTTAAGGTGAGATTCATATTTAATATGCATGAAAAACATGGTAGGAATGAGTTTGATGAATTAAACAAATTTATATGCATATGAACTAATAATGAATGAATAGTAAAGCATAGGCATGGGAAAAAAGGAAAGATGAAAATGATGAAACAAATTAAGACACCTTGATGAATTGATGAAATAACATGAATTGAATGAGAATTGATGAAAATAACTAAGAAGAGATAGAACTTCAAGTGGCCAAATGGTAAACTTAAGCTTATTAAGTGATACTTTGATGATTAATTAAATATATAACATGAAATGAACATTATAATGATAAATAAATCTAATGTGAATGATTAGAACATTAAATTACATTTGGACATAATGATATTTGACCGGATTCTAGCAAGTGTACTAGATCGGCTAGTAATATAGGGAAATAAGATTATGACCCAAAATATCAAACCCAAGGGAAACTTGTGCTTGTATGTGCTATTTCAATTTCAAAACCAATTTTTGTGTGTAAAAGAAAGAAAAGAAATCCCAAAGTTGTGATGATTGAAGTTTTTAAAACTAAAACAACATAAAACAAAATAAAGAGTTAAAATAAATAAAGAACTAATAAAAGCAAGTAAATTGAATGAGGTAAAAATCAATATTAAAAACGACTTTCACTAAAGGACTATCCACCTTAACAAATATTGCTATGACTTAAACAAAATAAAACATACAAGTGATCATGGAGAATTCAATTTAATGAACCCAGATAACTTTATTCAAGATTATCATTCCAAGCATCAAAATTTTCTTATTCAGATAAACTTAACACTTACCATAGAGAACTGAATTAACTCTCCTAGATATCTATTAAAGCCTTTCTCAAGAGATTTAACTTCCACCTATTCTTAGTTACACTTTTCTCAATCTTAACTTACTTAAATCAACACACAATTATAGCTTATTCAGATTATAATCATGCATTAATCCAAATAAATTAACCTAAGAGTATGCAATTCAATAATCAACTCAAATCAACTAATTAACCAATGCTTAATCAAGTTAAAAATCAACTTAAAATTGAGTAAAGACAAGACTATGCTTAAGAAATAAGAAATAATCAACTTGTATTGAATTGAAGAATAAACTCAAGTCATAACAATACAAGTTAAGGATTCAAGTATCCTTTAGCAAAAGTTAAAGAAAACTACTCACAAACCATTCTTATAATTAAAACAAAGCTTGAACTAAGTAACGTGAAAACAAACTTAAAGAGAATAATGCTTAATTCTATAGTTAATCTTTCTAATTGATCCCCCTTCTCTGATGTTTTTGACTGCTATTTATAGGAAAAAATCGTAGTAGATTCCTTCTTAAACTCCAAACATAGAATAGGAAGTGAACTCTACTAAAACAGGAAGCTCGAAAATCCTTCGTGAAGTGGGAGTAGAAATCACGTGGCCAAGCCCTTCCATGTTCATTTTCTACACGTGGTCACGTATCTTCAAGTTCTTCCTCACACGTGGTCACGTGTGGATTATGCCTTCCCTCACATGTGGTCACGTGTCTTCAATGCTTTCTTCAATTTCTCTTTCACGTGGCCATGGGTGAAAATACCTTAACCCTTCACGTGGCCATGTCTTCTAAGTTTTATGTCTTCATATGGCCACGGGTAGAATTCTTCATTGATTTCACGTGGTCACGTGAAAAGCTTCTGGACTGAACGCTCGTTTTTCTCGCAACAACTTCTAATATTTGCACTTTTGGCCCTAATCTTTGCCTTTTTTATAATTTAAGCCCTTTTATATCAATTTTAACCTGAAAACCAAATAAAACATGAAATTAACCTCAAAAACATAAATATTAACAAATTAACTCTAATTTAACCTAAATAAAACCAAAATAACTAAATAACAAAACTAAAAACATATCAAAAACTATATATAATTCATACTTATCAAATACCCCATACTTAAACCTTGCTTGCCCTCAAGCAAATTAGAACAATCCCACCTTCAAAACCATCAAACTTGTACAAAGATATGCAATTTCAAAACCAAACTTAGAATTCTAACAAAAGCACTTAATATAATCTCTAAATAGATCAACTTCGAACAAGAGAATATAAGTTAGTTTCCTTGAGTGTGTGCAAGACCAAATCATTTTAAGCAATTTTGAAAATCAAAACATCAACACAACTAGATAATGAAGTATAGAATAAATGAATGCATAAGCATACAACTGGTTTCGCGCTTGAAACTCTAGAAACACAATAGGCCTCTCCTTTAGCACCAGAACTCGAAGGTCATCTCTGCTAAACAACTCAAAACAAGCTTAAAATCACTTAGGTCTTTCAAAGGTTGTAATGGGGCTAAGGTATTGGTTAACAAAGAATGGATAAAAGATAATCAAAATGAATAGCCACTCTAAGATAAAATAGATTACTAAACCCCAATAACTTTAACAACATATTTTGCTCATTCTTGCCTCACTTTCAAACTTTCTTTTAAGAGATAATATGCCCTTTTACCAAGAAGTCATTATTTTTTTTTTCATTTTTCCTTGTACTACCCCACACTTATATTTTTTTTATATTTGCTAGCTCTCTTTTTCTTTCTTTTTCCTTTTCTCAAACTTTAAATGTTTTTTTTCCTTTTTTTTAAACTAGCATTCACAAGCTAATTTGAATAATCTCAAGGTATACAAGGTAGATTTCTCACTTGACAAGACTTTCTTGCTAAACCTAATAGAACTTTTAATCTCCTCACATATCCATTTAATCCTAAAGTGGCCAATTCCATAAGGTGAGATAAAGGCTTTTTAGGTTATATGGTTAAAACATTAGGTGTAACAAGAAAATATTAATGGTATGCCTTAAGCATACCTCATTAGGCTCAAAATGGCTTAACAAAGGATAATTTCATCAAGGTAGGACAAAATTCTTTAAGAAAGTTTATCAAAAAAAATTGTTGCCTAGATCATTTTCTAAGTTGTTTGAGTTGTTCATATGCTTCGAAGGGTGATGAGGAAGGTTCTAATGCTCTAAATTTCCTTACTTTACTACTTCATTATATTGATTTTTTTCTCTAAGTTAAAAATTGGTCTAAGTGCTTTCAAGAATTTGGAAACTAACAAATATTTATCAACCTGAAGATTAACCTATCTAAAGATTTATTAAACAACATAAATGTTCTCTTGCTAAGCAAAAGGTTCAAAACATGTATATTCCATATCCAAGCTCAAATTGTTCAAAGTTTTGAAGTCAATTAGGGAAAACTAAGTTTTCATGCAAACTAAGTGAAAAGGTGAGCTACATAAGTCTTCAATAAGTTTTACATACTTAAGAAAACAAACAAACTTACAAAAAGCAAAATAAAAGAAAACAAAACACAACACACAAAACAAAACAAAACCCGATTCATGAAAAAGAAAAAGAAAAGTTGAAGACAAACTCCCTAAAAGGAGGCTACCCCCTCCTCAAAATTTTGCTGTCTACAGCAAATGAAGATCTATTCTGGTCGAGGTAGAGGTGGAGCAAATCGCTGCCAAAAGTGGTAGATAAAATGCTCAACAGTCCTATTGCCTGCCATCACCGTATCCCGAAGCATGTCCAATCTTCCTTGCATTTGATCAAGCCTAATTTGTTGAGCATCCAAATGGCTACTTGATTAAATGGACCTTTGCATTTAGGTGTTGTAGGTTCATTGATGGGGGAAGGTACAGCTGTGGCAATATACTCCTCATTTGGCTCCTCTTGCTGCTCCTCAAATTGAATATTGTTCTCACATAGGTATTCCTCCTGGGTTGCCTAATGAGCTCGAGGCCTAAGAATCAAAATTTTCATCCGCTTGAGCATCTTATTATCAATGCAAGGTAACTCTCCTAGAAGTGAGTCTCCATAACCCGGATGTTCAACTGCAATTTCCATCACTGTAGCTATCCACCCAATGGAAATAGTATCCATATGTCCTGGTATTTTTTGCAATTCCTTAATCCAAGCTGCTATAATTCCCACTCCATTGATTGCTATGCCATCCATCATGCATCGGAGAACCATTGCTTGAGACATAGTAATAGTGCTTGCATTCTTCAAATTATTGTACATACTCTTTGCCAAAAATCGATGAATGATTCTTAATGCATGATTTCATAAAGCATGTACATTGCATTGTCCCCCTACCCATGGCTCATCCAATTCAAGATCCTTGATTCGTTCCTAATTCTCCACAGGGGATGCATCTTCCAATTCAGTTGGGGCATTTGGCACAAATCCTAAAATTTCAAAAAACTGACTGAAAGTCAAGGAATATCCTTTCTTACCAAACTTAAAACCGACTATGCCGTCCTCCGCATGTCTCTTAAAGTAGCATTCAAAAGAATATAGAAAATCCCATGTCATATCTGGATATACTTTCAGTTTCTTTGCAATGAACTGCTGCCAACCAATATTTTGAATCAATGGTTCTATATCATGATCCCACAGATTTCCAGTCGGAACATTGACAAACAATTGACTTAAATAGGCGGGCTGGACATAGGTACACTTGCTGAAGTAGTCAAATTTATTGATCTTAGCCTTGTCCACATATGACGGAATGCGTACATTGGAAGAGCTTGCTACATCAGGATATTTGGTCCTTCGAGGTGCCACTAAAAAGAAAGGAAAACATAATGTAAGTGTCAATTCATAACCCAAAATATACTAGGGTGTAAGCACATGAACCATGCATTGAATGAACCGAAGCACTCTTGGAAGAAATGAAAAATTGATAGCATAAATGCACCGTATATATGTGGAGATCAAAATGATAGGCATAAAATGTATTCAACGGTTGAGCACAAAGAATATGTCAAAATAATGCTTATTATGCATGAATAAAGTCATGAACCAATCTTGCAGGAGGTGAACTAGGTTGTACGACATCAATGCAAATCATAAACATGCTATCCAAAGAGTGAAAGTTAAATGTTTTAAAAGAAAAACTCATTGGTGCATTTCATTGAGCATGTTGTGGTCACAAGTTTGAGCATCAATTTAAAGATCATAACAAAGATTGTTCCTTACCCAATTGCATACCAAGCATCTATAACATGCATGTAATACTCATAAACATCTAAAAGAGACAAAAGGAATTAACATGAAAGCAAAATGTTAAGTGCAAAGTAACCTCAAAACTAAACATTCATAGGCAATAATGGCACAAAACAATGGAATGGATGATATGGAAATGATAAATAAGAAGCAAGGAAAGTAGATACTTACTTGAAGATGAGAACGTGTGGAAAAGGGAGAGATGATAGGTAGGAGAGAGAAAAATGACAAAAAGAGAGCAAATGGTGGTCGAAGATGGTGATGATCGGTGTTGAGTGAAAATCCATGGTCACGGGGTGAATTTTTGTGTTAGTGAGGCGAGGGCACAGTGAGAGCAAAAACAAGATGAAGAAGAAGAAAGAAAATAGCGTGAAGTGTTTATAAGGGGCAGAGGTGTTTGGCGTGGCCACGTGAAATTCAAGGAGGAACCACACGTGGTCACGTGTGCCTTTGTTCATGGGGCATGCGTGGCCATATGATGGTTCTCCTTTGAACTTCACGTGGTCACGTAATGTATAAAAGAGAGGAGCAGAACTTCAAGCCATGGCCACGTGAAATTCTTCACTTGGAATACACATGGTCATGTGATTTTGATGAATTGGGACAATAACTCAACCCGTGCCACGTGATGGCAAAGGGAAAGCCACACGTGGTCACGTGTATATATATTTTTCTACCTCCATTTGCATCTTTTGACACATATATGCATAATAATTTGTTTTAGCCTTGATTAAATGCAATTTTTCCATGTTAAACTTTTTAAAACACGAACTCTTTCTAGTAAAAACATGTCTTCTTTGAAAAACTGATTTACCCACTCTTTTCATGAATCAAAACACACAAACACACAAAAATAAAAACTCAAAAACTTAACTGTGAAAATAAAAGAGAGAAAGATTGGAGGTTTTGATTTTTTAGAATCTCTAGCTAGACTCTCCAAATCTTTTTTTAAGTATCTTGTAGAACCATGGTTGTTTTAGCAACCTCTTGTTGTCCGATTTGGTATGGTTTGAGTCGATGACCATTGACTGTAAATTCACGTCCATCCTTTAAGCTTATAATTGTTACTACACAAAAATTACTGCTTGACATCACTTGGTATGGTCCAAGCCACTTCGATTTCAGTTTTCCTAGAAACAAACGAAGACGACTATTATAAAGAAACACTAACATTCTCGGAACAAAATCTTTTACCCTTAAATGCTTGTCATGCCATTGTTTGGTCTTTTCTTTATAAAGCGCAGCATTGTTATATGACCATTGTTGAATTTCATTGAGTTCATTGAGCTTCAATTTTCTTATTTCTCCTGCATTTCTCAAATCAAAGTTAAGAAATTTTGTAGCCCAATAAGCTTTATGTTCTAATTCGACTGGAAGGTGACATGCTTTTCCAAAAAAAATTCTAAAGGGAGACATACCTATAGGAGTTTTGAATGTAGTTCGATAAGCCCATAAAGCCTCATCTAACCTAAGAGACCAATCTTTTCTAGAGTTATTCACTGTTTTTTTTAAGATTGATTTCAACTCCCTATTAGATTCTTTCACTTGTCCATTGGCTTGAGGGTGGTATGGGGTTGTGATTTTGTGCTTAACACCAAATTTCCTAAGCAAGGTCTTGAATTGATGGTTGACAAAATGTTTGCCTCCATCACTTATAATAGCTCTAGGTGCTCCGAATCTAGTGAAAATATTCTTCCTATTGAATTCAAGCACAATTTTTGCATCACATGTCCTAGTAGCTATTGCCTCTACCTATTTACTCACATAATCCACTGCTACTAAGATATACTCAAACCCAAATGAATTCGAAAAAGGTCCCATAAAATCAATGCCCCATACATCAAAGATTTCTATTTCTAGCACATTGCTCATAGGCATCTCATCTCTTTTGGATATATTTCCTACTTGTTGGCATCTATCACAACTTGTTATAAAAGATTTTACATCTTCAAACAAAGTAGGCCAGAAAAAACCTGATTGGAGTATCTTTTGAACTATTCTATTTGGCCCATGATGTCCTCTAACTTCACCTCCATGGCATTATTACATGATAGATTTTTGTTCCACTTCTGGTACACACCTTTTTAGTACTTGATCCGAGCATATCTTGACAAGATATGGATCATCCCAAAGGTAATGCTTGGCATCCGTTATGAGCTTTTTCTTTTGTTGCCAAGTAAACTCCTTAGGAAGATAACCACCTACAAGAAAATTGGCTATATTAGCATACCATGGAACTGATTTTTCATAAGTATAACAAGCACAAATATGTTCATTGGGAAATAAGTCAGAAATTTTCCCTTTTCGATGCTAGCATGATCCAATCTAGATAGATGGTCAGCTACAAAATTTTCTGCTCCTTTCTTATCTTTGATTTCAACATCAAACTCTTGGAGTAGTAATACCCATTGGATAAGTCTTGGTTTGGAATCCTTCTTAGCCAAAAGATGTCTCAATGCAGCATGGTTCGACCACACTGTAATTTTGGATCCTAAGAGGTAAGACCTGAATTTCTCAAACGAAAAGACTATTGCCAAGAGTTCCTTCTCCGTAGTAGTTTAATTTACTTGGGCTCCGGTGAGTGTATGGCTTCCATAATAGATGGTGTAGAAAATCTTCTCCTTTCGCTATCCTAAGATTGCTCCAACTGCATAATCACTTGCATCACACATAATTTCAAATGGTAAGATCCAATCGGGTGATGCAATGATCGGTGCACTAACTAACTTTTAATTTAATAAGTTAAAAGCCTGCAAACACTCAGTATCAAAGTTAAATGCATCATCTTTAAGCAATAAATTAGAAAGTGGTTTGGCAATTTTAGAAAAGTCCTTAATAAACCGACGATAAAACCCGGCATGACCAAGGAAACTTCTAATGCCCTTTACACTAGTTGGAGGAGGTAATTTTTCTATCACATCAAATTTTGCTTTATCAACCTCAATGCCTTTTTTCAGAAATTTTATGCCCTAAAACAATGCCTTCTCTAACCATGAAATGACATTTTTCCCAATTTAGCACAAGATTAGTTTCTTGACACCTTTTCAAAACCAATGCTAGATTATGCAAACAAGATTCAAAATCATGACCATAAATAGTGAAATCATCCATGAAAAACTCCATAAATTTTTCAATAAAGTCATGAAATATGGCCATCATGCAACGTTGAAATGTGGTAGGTACATTACAAAGACCAAAAGGCATTCTTCTATATGCAAATGTTCCATATGGACATGTGAATGTGGTCTTTTCTTGGTCTTTCGGGGCTATAGGTATTTGCATATACCCCGAATATCCATCTAAGAAATAATAAAATTTATTTCCTGCCAATCTTTCTAACATTTGGTCAATAAAGGGCAATGGAAAATGGTCTTTTCTAGAGGCATTATTCAACTCCTATAGTCAATACATACCCTCCATCCCGTTATTGTGCGTGTAGGAATTAATTCATTATTTTCATTGATCACTACAGTCAGTCCCCCTTTCTAGGCACACATTAAATAGGACTTACCCAATTACTATCAGAGATAGGATATATAATACCTGCATCAAGTATTTTTAATACCTCCTTTTTCACTACCTCTTGCATAGTTGGGTTGAGCCTTCGTTGAGGTTGTACCACCGATTTAAAGTTGTCCTCCATGGGTATACGATGTGTACAATAGCTGGGGCTAATCCCTTTCAAATTGGATGTTGCCCAATCAATTGCTCCTTTGTGCTTTTTGAGGACTCCGATGAGCATTTCTTCTTCCAAATCTGTTAATGATGATGAAATAATTACAAGATCAGTATTATCACTTAAAAATACATATTTCAAATGAGATTGAAGTGTTTTAAGTTCATAATCTCCCTTAGGAGGGGACGATTCATCCTTCATTTCCTTATCTTCACTATGTTCTTGTTCCAAATTTTGTATCAACTCTTTCTCCTTTGTATCTAACTCTTCTATTGTCTTGGGATGCATTAGGCAACTTTGAAGTTCATCATTTAGAATGATTTCCTCTTGTTTTGTGTTGGCACATTCTTGAACTTCATTAACAAAGTAGATGGATTCTTCAAAATCATACGAGGGGTGTTTTAAAATTTTATTAACATTGAAAATCATTTCCTCCTCGTTGAATCTTAAAGTAACCGTTTGTCCATAAACATCGATTAGTGCTCTTGTTGTGTTCAAGAATGGCCTTCCCATAATTAATGGCACCTTCCTATCTTCTTCCATGTCCATGACCACAAAATCAACCGGAAAGATAAAATTTCTGACTTTCACCAATAAGTCCTCAATGATTCCTTTTGGCCTCTTCATCGATCTATCCGCTAATTGAAGTGTCATTTGGGTTTCCTTTAGATCACCTAGGTTTAATTTCCTGCAAATTGAATAAGGCATCAAGTTAATACTAGCACCCAAATCACATAAAGCATGCTCAACAAAATTACCTCCTAGTTCACAAGGCAATGTAAAACTACCAGGATCTTCTAATTTTTCAGGAATTTTATTGGTTAATATGGCACTACAATTACCGGATAATTGAATCGTTCCTATGCCTTCTAGCTTTTTCTTATTAGTGCACAATTCTTTCATAAATTTAGCATATTTAGGCATGTATAACAAAGCTTCAGCAAATGGTAAATTTATATGTAGCTTCTTAAACATGTCTAAAAATCTACTCAATTGTCCATTTTTTTTCTCTTTTCTAGCTAGAACAGGAAATGGTAATTGAGATTCATCAAGAATAGTAGAAACAAGCTTTTCCTTACCTTTATCCTTCTCAACCGTAGGAGACACTTTTTTTGTATTTTCTGAGTTAGAACTACTTACCTCCATTGTCGGTTCCACCCATGGGGAAGAATTCTTACTAATTTCAGTCTTCTCTAGCTCTTTTCCACTCCTTAAGGTGATTGCTTTGGCTTTCTCCTTTGGATTTCGGTCCACATTTGATGGAAATGTCCCTTGAGTTCGGTTAGATAAAGAACTAGCAAGTTGCCCCATTTGGTTTTCTAGATTCCTAATGGATGCTTCTTGGTTCCTTATCCAAATATCTTGCAATTTCCATCTAGCATCTTGGCTAGCTAAGATTGAATTTTGGGAGGCCATAAAGTTTGCAATCATTTCTTCAATGTTTGATTTCTTTTCTTGATGAGGGGGAGGTTGAGATTTTTGAAAATCGGGTGGTTAGTGGTATGATTGTGATGGGTATTGGTTTGGGTAATATGGTGGAGCTTGGTTTTGGTATGGAAGTTGATTATTGGGAGGTTGATTATGGTTAATTGAGTTCTAGGATTAGGGTTAGATGAAAAACCTTGATTACCTTCCCTCCATGAAAAATTTGGATGGCTTCTCCATCCCGAATTATAAGTGTTGCCATATGGATTCAAGGCATTTACTTCTTCTACCATTCCTTCATTATTTTTCATTCCCAAAGGTCCTGAAATTCCTGCATAAGAATCAACTTCATTAGATAGCATAGAAACATTTTTAGCTTTAAGCTCATTTATTTCTTTTAAATGTCTTTTTTTCATTAATTCTAATTGAGCTTTTAACATAGCTACTTCATCAATATTATGAACTCCCTATTTCTTTTGAGTTGCTTTAGAGGTTGCCTATTGAGCATCATTGGTAGCCATCTCATCAAGAAGCAAAAATGCATCTTTGGAAATTTGGTTTATAAAACTACCATTTGAGGCTGCATCTAGCAAAGATCTTGTTGATGGATAGGCACCTGCATAGAAAATGTGCATTAGTTGAAAAACAAGAACTTTATGATGTGGACAACTTTTTAAAAGTCTCCTAAATATTTCCCATGCTTCATGGAATGGCTCCTCATAAAATTGCTGGAAATCACTAATTTGTTTCCTAATGAGGGCAGTCTTAGTAGGTGGGAAGAACTTGCAAAGAAATTTTTCTTGCATTTGTTGCCAAGAATGGATTGATTGATTTGATAGCATTTGTAGCCAATCCCTAGCTTTTCCTATGAGGGTAAATGGGAAGAGTTTCAACCTAATTGCATCAGTCGATACATTAGGAATTTGCATAGTGTCACTCACTTCTAAGAACATATCCAAATGTTGTGTAGAATCCTCTATGTCTGAACCTGAAAATTGGTTTCTTTGTACCATAGTGATGGTAGCGGGTTTAATCTCAAAGGGTTGGTGGTGAGGAATCCTAATAGTTCTATGTTCTTCATTCCACCTAGGGATAGCATAATTCTTAATGGTTCTAGGTCTATACCCATTCTCGGGAGCTTGATGGGGTATGTGTTGCTCTTCGATCCTAGGTAATATAGGGAAATAAGATTATGACCCAAAATATCGAACCCAAGGAAAACTTGTGCTTGTATGTGCTATTTCAATTTCAAAACCAATTTTTTTGTGTAAAAGAAAGAAAAGAAATCCCAAAGTTGTGATGATTGAAGTTTCTAAAACTAAAACAAACTAAAACAAAATAAAGAGTTAAAATAAATAAAGATCTAATAAAAGCAAGTAAATTGAATGAGGTAAAAATCAATATTAAAAATAACTTTCACTAAGGGACTATCCACCTTAACAAATATTGCTATGACTTAAACAAAAGAAAACATACAAGTGATTATGGAGAATTCAATTTAATGAACCCAGATAACTTTATTAAAGATTATCATTCCAAGCATCAAAATTTTCTTATTCAGATAAACTTAACACTTAGCATAGAGAACTGAATTAACTCTTCTAGATGTCTATTAAAGCCTTTCTCAAGAGATTTAACTTCCACCTATTCTTAGTTACACTTTTCTCAATCTTAACTTACTTAAATTAACACATAATTACAGTTTATTCAGATTATAATCATGCATTAATCCAAATAAATTAACCTAAGAGCATGCAAGTCAATAATCAACTCAAATCAACTAATTAACCAATGCTTAATCAAGTTAAAAATCAACTTAAAATTGAGTAAAGACAAGACTATGTTTAAGAACTAAGAAATAAACAACTTGTATTGAATTGAAGAATAAACTCAAGTCATAACAATACAAGTTAAGGATTCAAGTATCCTTTAGCAAAGTTAAAGAAAACTACTCATAAACCATTCTTATAATTAAAACAAAGCTTGAAGAAAAATAGTAAAAACTAAGTAACGTGAAAAAAAACTTAAAGAGCATAATGCTTAATTCTATAGTTGATCTCTCTAATTGATCCCCCTTCTCTGATGTTTTTACTGATATTTATAGGGCAAAATCATAGTAGATTTCTTCTTAAACTCCAGACATAGAATAAGAAGTGAAATCTGCTAAAACAGGAAGCTCAAAAATCCTTAGCGAAGTGGGGACTAGAAATCATGTGGCCAAGCCCTTCTGTAAGACCCCTAACATGACCCTATTTTAATTCGTATATTTTTATTGAGGATTTTGTATAAGTAAGGGTCAATGGAGTGTGTTATTATGTTATTGCATGGAAATAAAATTTAAAGGTAAGGTTTAATTTTTATTGAGGGTATAATCGAAGAATAAGTATTGTTTTAGGGTAAATTGGTAATGATGAAATTTTTATAGGTCAATTGGGAATTAGAGAACAATGGAGAGGTTAATGTATGAATAAAGTAAATGTGGGGTATGATTTGTGACATGCAAATAATAGGATGATAATTGGGTAACATGCAAAATCTTGAGGGATTAAAGAGGATATTGGCCAAAGTATTATATATATGAGTTTTTGTAGTGGAAAGAAAGAGAAAGTGGCAATTGTGAGGGAGAGTGGGTCGGCATTCCTTGAGAGAAATCCAGAAAAATTCCCATCTCTTCTTCTTCCCTTATTTTCTTCTAAATCCTCTCAAGAATTAGTTGATAAGTTTGTTGGTTCAACAAGTGTTTAAAACATTAAACTCTAAGGTAAATGATCTCTACTGAATTTCATCATTATTATCTTCATCTTCTTCTCATCTTGCTTGTGGTAATGAAGATCAAGTGCTGGAAATGATGAATGAATTTTGGTTGTAGTCAAAGAAGGAGGAGATAGGAAGGATAAAGGGAAAGACATAGCAAGAGATTGAAAGCTTGAGTGTGATAAGTTTCAGAAAAAGGTATGGGGAATTTAGGATTATTCATGTTGCACGTGAGTGTATCTACTTGAATATGATGAGTTTTGCTTGAATCTTGACATGCATGTGAGTTTTCTTGACATGCATGTGAGTTTTAAAGAATTCTGGGTTTGAGTTCATTGGACCTAGATGCATTGTTTTGGCAATATCTAGAGTTTACAATAGATATTGAGATGATTCAAAATGGGTATTAAACTAGACGTATAGACAAAGATTTCATAAGGAGAAATCACATTCAAATTCTGTCTCTAGATATTTTTTTATGATTTATTGAATTTAGGAAAACTTCTAATTCGGATTCTGGACCAGGTTGGGAAAAATTGAGATATCTGTATGTACAATGATCATAATGACATGAAATTAATTTCTATGAAAACTAGACTCATAAATACACATTTTATATGAATGAAGTAATGCCTAATTTTATTTCTAAGTTTGTCAAATAATTAGCATGAAATTCGTTGAATCTGTTGGGACTGTTAGGGTACAGATGTTGGTATTTTGGGCATAAGTAATAGTAGAGAACTCAAAATATTATTCTGTAAAATTCTGAGTAAACTAGATACCTAGGAGTACGTTTTTGATGAATAAATGTTGGTCTAAATCTCTCTTGATTTTATGCTATGAAGTTTTATAAGTGACAGCCCCCACTGTTTTGGTTTTATAAACAGCCTATAGTGTTTTTCAAATAAAGCGAGTTATAGACCAGATATTAAGATTAATTTTGATGATCTGGAAACTAGACACATAGGGGAATAAGATTGTAGAAGTCCAGTTTGCCTAAAAATGACATCTTCAATTTCAAATTTGGCTCACAAGTCGAGTCCAGAATGCTGCCCTGTGCAGATTTTTGTGATATTTTATTCTATGACTTTTAATTAATTGAAATAAAAAGTTGTTTATGTGATTGTAAAATAAATTGGATAGAGCATGTAATATGACTATAAATGAAGGATTTATAGGCATATATATACATTCGTATGTGTACATAAATAAATATTAGTGATGAAAATATCTAACTTATACATATAATTAGATTTGTACATGATTGTTATATGCCAAATTGATGTACACATATGTAATCCTATGATATGAAAGTGCACATGAGTTGAATGATGATAAAGGCATATATATAGATAAACATGCTTATAAGAATAAGCCTACTATATGCGAATGTACCTACAGGTATGTATATTTATAATTATGTTTATGAGTGTACGAGCATGTATTTACCCTATGAGATAGATGATGTTTTAGCATGACTATGAATATGTGAGATGCTGAATGAGAATATGATCAAGTTTATGATATGATTATGTATATGAGTGTATGAGCATGAATAAAGTATTGCCTGCAATAGAGTTCAGATATGGATAGATAGGCGCCTATAGGGAATTGCAGCTGCCAAAGTCGATCCTGCTGGATCTTACACAGCCCATTAGGGTTGTTTATTTTTGCCCTCGTGTGGGTGCTCACGTGCGAGCATTTGACCGGTCCAAAGTATAGTTGGCCCTACTTGGGTCCATAGTTATGATATCTTCGGATATCTATCATTTGATACCCTCGGGTATCCATCGATCCCGTTATCCAT
>CM075819.1:30899667-30904667 GCA_037975025.1 Excoecaria agallocha
ATTTTAACCTAACTATAAAAGGCCAACTAATGAGGAATTAGGGTTAAGTGATTAAACAAAAAGGAAAGACCTTTTCTCTTATCCTCTCTCTCTCTTTTGCGCCACCTCCAAGCTAGCTTCTTGGAATTTCGGACAGCCCTCATTTGATACCAATTTTTTTGTTCAATTTATCATTCTCTAGTGTGGATTACTCATTAGAGGTGTTCGATTTTGGACACTGTGGTTTGAGAGAACCCGGTGTGAAGTAAAATCAATTGTTCAACAAAAATCAAAGGTAATTTTTCTTATTCTCATATAGTTATATTGTGTATTCATGGCAAGATCAAATCTAATGGTTAAAAAATTTTAAAATTTCGCTCATGTATGCGATGCATGTAACCGTTAAACTCCAACATGGTATCAGAGCCACAGTTTTGCCATGGATATACAATTCTATATTTTTCTGCGGAATAAGTTTTGTTTTATTTTGAGTTATCTATTTCATGAACTTTAAAATATCAGATTTAATTGTTCATGAATGAGAAATATTTATTTTTGGATGTGATTGTGATCAAATAAATTTGTTGGAAATAAAAACGAAACTTTTGAAGAATTGTGCCTAGGGTTTTGCGTGAAACCCATTAGGATTTTGCATGAAACCCATGGAATTTTAAGGGGATTTTCTAATTTAATTTCTTATGGATCCATTAAAACATCATTTAGATGATATTTTATGTGTTTAATATGTGATATTAAGCCGTAAGATCGAACGAAATTAAAATCAAACAAGCCGTAAGATAAATTGGTGTTCTTCGTGTGTTCTTGTTTAGAACGACTATTAATCTTCTAAATCTAATATATATGATATATTAAAGTGTTTTTAATTAATTGGATTAATACAAACCACTTGTTTTTGGTTTGTATTTCATTTCAAATTGTAATATGTAATTAGATTACTTAGATTAGAATTAGAAATAGAGATGGAGACCACTATCAAGGAGCAAGATGAGCCGGATGGAGATCCAACAAGCTTGAAGATAATGTAATTATTTTCCTGTTTGAATCATGCATACTACCTAGGTGCGACCTTTTGATTTCCCTCTTGGCTCGAGGAAATCAATGTAGTGAAGTCCATAACTATACCATATTTGTATGCTTATATTTATGTGATAGATATAGGATGCATACCAATATATGCCAATCATGTATGATGAGACTTAATTAACTAAAACCCTCAAACAACTACTAAGGTATATAAGCCTTCCATTAATTTGAGGAGAACCAGAGTTCTTTATAGTGTGGGTTGTTGACCATAGTCAAGCTCACATTATATCAAATATGTTCAAATCTAATTAAATGGGTCATCTTAGCTAGCCCATTAGCTTGTTGACCACAGTCAAGGCTAATGGTTCTAGAGGCAAGATTAGGGAATGCATATACGATATGCATGCATCAAGAGTTGATAACCTAATGATCCAATAGTTGTGTAGAGACATAATTGGTATATAGATACCTACCTTTCAAGGGTATGAAATTTGGCTTGTTGACCACAGTCAAGGTCAAATTACATATCAAGGATTGGATATTGGCCCACTAAGAAAACCATCGAGTTTTCTCGGATTAAATAGTGAGGGCTATTAATTCGTAATAAAATAGTGGAAGTAAATGGATTAATTAAAGACCTTATTAATGCATATATATATATGAACATACTCTCATATCTTTTCTTTTTCACATCTAGGTCATCATCATGAGCACATCAAACATTAATATACGATCAATCTTGGATAACAAATTGGTTGGCAGCAATTATTCTGACTGGATCAGGCAAGTGAGAATTGTTCTTAGAGCTGAAAAGATCCAGTATGTCTTGGATAAAGATCCACCACCACTTCCATCAGATGATGCCATTGATGAGATCAAAGGCAATTATCGAAAATACATGGAGGATAGTGAAGCAGCAGCATGTCTAATGCTGGTTGCTATGTCCTCGGAGCTTCAGAAGCAATATGAGATGATGGATGCTAGAACCGTCATTTTGCATCTAGAGGAGCTATATTCTTCTCAAGCTAGAACTGAGCAATACGAGATTGCTTGAGCTCTATTTAGCTGCAAAATGGTAGAAGGCACTTCAGCTGCTACTCATGCATTGAAGATGTATGGGTATATTGAGCATTTAAGTAGACTTGGCTATGTTATGGATAATGATCTATACATAGATTTAATCTTGTACTCGTTGGCTCCAAGTTATGCACCTTTCGTGCTTAACTTCAACATGAACAAGATCCAAGTATCCATTCCTGAATTAATCAATATGCTCAAGACAGCTAATGGATCATTTAAGAAGGATCCAAAAAGTGTCATGGTTGTCACTTCTGCTAAAGGCAAGAACCAGAAGAAGAAGAAGATAACCAAGGCGCAGCTAAAGAATGGTGGGATCTCTAAGAAGAAGGTTGCCAAGAAAGAGAATCCCAAAGGAACTTGCTTCCATCGTGGAAAGGATGGTCATTGGAAGCATAACTGCAAGGCCTATCTAGATTCTCTCAAGGAGAAGAAGCAAGCTGATGCTTCTACTTCAGGTATTCATATGATTGAAATTAATACTTATTCTATTGCTTCAAAACAATCTTGGGTATTAGATACCAGATGTGGATCTCACTTATGTAATGATCTACAGGGGCTTAGAAGCTTTAGAAGAGTTGGAAAGGCAGAGATATGTTTGCAGTCAGCTACTGGACAGAATATCTCTACAACAGTTGTGGGGACTTACTATTTGCCTCTTCTTAGTGGATTAGCACTGGAATTAAATAATTGTTATTATGTTCCAGCTTTGTCCAAAAGTATTATTTCTTTCAGTTGTTTGATGAACGATTATGATATTTCTTTAAAGGACAAATGTTGTTACATTTTTAAGAACAATATGTCTTATGCAAAAGCTATCATTAAGAATGGTATATTTGTTCTTGATTTAATTAAAGAAGTACATAATGTGGATACCAAGAGAATGAAACATGATAATCTAAATACCTCATACTTATGGCATTGTCGTTTAGGCCATATAAATGAAAAACACATGACCAAATTACACAAGTCAGGTGATTTGGCATCATTTGATTATGAATCATTTGATACATGCGAATCTTGTTCATTGGGAAAAATTACAAAAGCTCCCTTTATTGGTAAAGGAGAACGAGCTAAAATGGTTTTGGACTTAATACATTCAGATGTATGTGGTCCAATGACTACACATGCCAGAGGAGGTTACTCCTACTTCATTACTTTCATAGATGATTATTCCAGGTTTGGATATATCTATCTAATGAAATATAAATCAGAAGCATTTGAAAAGTTCAAAGAATTCAGAAATGAAGTAGAGAAACAACTTGGCAAAAGTATTAAAACACTTAGATCAGATCAAGGTGGAGAATACTTAAGCCAAGAGTTTCAGGATTATCTTAGAGATAATGGGATTTTATCTCAATGGACTCCACCATATACACCACAACACAATGGTGTATCTGAAAGGAGAAATCAAACACTATTAGATATGGTTCGATCAATGATGAGCCGAGCGAACTTGCCTAAGTTCTTTTGGGCATATGCACTAGAAACTGCTGTTTATGTGTTAAACAGAGTTCCTAGTATATCGATTGATGTTACTCCATATGAGATGTGGAATAACAAGAAACCCACGCTTTCTCATATGAAAGTATGGGGTTGTCCTACTTATGTGAAGAGGACAATGTCAGACAAACTGGATGTTAAGTCTGACAAATGTTTATTTGTGGGATATCCAAAAGAAATGTTTGGATATTATTTCTATCATCCCTTAGAACAAAAGGTGTTTGTTTCAAGGCATGCTGCCGTCTTGGAAAGAGAATTTCTCCTACGAGAGGACAGTGGGAGTAAAATTGAACTTGGTAAAGTTCAAGACCCACAAATAGAAGATGATCAACCGATTGAACCCGAAACTGAATTTCATAATGATGAGATTGCAGTTGAACCTGATTATACATAAAATCCTAGAAGATCTACGAGGATGCATTCTATCCCTATGAGATATGGATTTCACATTGATTCAGATAGAGGCATAACTATAGTAGAGGACAATGAGCCTACAAGCTATCAAGAAGTTTTGAATAGTTTAGAACGTGATTTATGGCTTAAGGCTATGCAGTCTGAAATGGACTCCATACATGAGAACAAAGTATGGACTTTAAATCAACCACCTGAAGGGAGATAACCCATAGGGTGTAAATGGGTATTCAAAAAGAAGACCGATATGGAAGGTAATATAGTTACCTATAAAGCTCGCTTAGTAGCAAAAGGTTATCGTCAAAAAGAAGGTATTGACTATGATGAAACTTTTTCTCCTGTAGCGATGCTTAAATCTATAAGAATACTTTTAGCCATTGCAGCTCATTATGATTTTGCAATTTGGAAAATGGATGTGAAGATAGCTTTCCTTAATGGAAATCTTATTGAGGATGTGTATATGACACAACCAGAAGGGTTCACATCAGGAAATGGCAAAAAGGTATGCAAGCTTCAAAGATCCATTTATGGATTGAAGCAAGCCTCTAGGAGCTGGAACATTCGATTCAATGAGACAATCAAAGAGTTTGGTTTCTCACAGAATGAAGATGAACCTTGTGTGTATAAAAGGGTCAGTGAGAGTGCAATTGTCTTCCTAGTTCTATATGTGGATGACATATTGATAATGGGAAATGACATTTCTCTTCTCCAATCTGTTAAAATATGGTTATCCAAGCAATTCTCCATGAAAGACCTTAGAGAAGCATCCTATATTCTGGGAATAAGGATCTATAGAGATAGATCCAATAGGTTGCTAGGTCTTTCTCAGAGTACATATATAAATAAAGTATTGAAGAGGTTTAATATGGATATCTCTAAGAAAGGGTTTATACCCATGGTGCATGGGAAACACCTTTCTAAGTTTATGTGTCCACAGACACTAGAGGATAGAGAGAGCATGAATAAAGTACCATATACATCTGCAA